>JAJOZX010011185.1:22500-118917 GCA_023014485.1 Bathynomus jamesi
TTTTGCGCTCCCGGTGGCAGAGTCGCTGGGATGGCGCTACAAATAACAAACTCTGCAAGATTAAACCCAAATTGGGATGTTGGGCCTCTTCCTTCCATCGGTCGCGCCATAAGGAGGTGGCTTTGGCCCGCCTCCGTATTGGCCACACCCACCTGACCCATGGCTATTTGATGGCCGGGGATCGGGTGCCCCGATGTCCCGATTGTAACATCTTACTCACAATTGCCCACCTGCTGGTGGAGTGTCCGCTTTACTCTGCGCTGCGCGCAGAGTATTTTCCCTTTTTGGAGAGCGTCGGGCCTTGTGATAGGCTTGGTGCTATTCTATCGGAAGGTCCCTACTTTTCGGTAACCGGGTTGTTCTCCTTCCTCCTTCGCTCCCGACTTCTTTACCGGTTGTGACTCTATTTTTATTATTTTTTTTTTCCCTCCTCCTCCCCGCCTATTGTTCACTTCCGTTAGCTGTTTCATAGTCTTCGTCCTGTGTTCGCTCTGCTATCCACCTTTCTTTTGGTGGCCATGAGTGGTCATACTTTGAAACAAATATATATATATATATATATTAATAATATATCAGTGGCGACTGGCGTATAGGAGCGATGGAGCGGTCGCTCCCTCCCCCTTGCTTGAAACGATAAATATTAATTTAACAGATAAAAAATATATTAATTTTAAGATATTAAAATAAATATTCTTGAAATATATTTTAAAAATTCATGTGGCATATCATGATTCATGAGGCATTTTGAGTAAGCCTTCATACAGTACATAATATTCTAAACTTATAGCATAGCTTCAAATAGCGTACCGCTGTTCGAATACAAAATAATATTGCAGCCGAATGGAGCGATAGATTTTTCGCTCAAGTAAATATAAATTATATTTTACTGTTGTAATGAAAATATAAGTACAATCGCGAATTTTTTTTATAATAACTTTATTTTTACTAATAGTTACTTCAGTAATAATGATATAAGCCATTTATATGTATTTTATTAAAATTATTACTTATTTGTAATTAACTAGAATTGTACGTCTGGCATAGCCGCATATGTTAATACAAGTACAGTACTCTTGTGAGCGGCAGTTGGATTCGCACTAGCCTATTGTGAGTCCGTGTTGTCGTACAGTGGTACATTATTATAGTCAAATTTATTATAGTCAAATTTATTCAACAATTATTTTTATATTTTATTAAAATATTTGTTAATACAAATTTATGGCTTCTTTTGACATATAAGTACCGTACGGAAGCACCATGTGATTGTTTATGTACTACAATTCTAAAAATTATAAATTTTATGAAATCGCACCCCCATACATTTATACCACGAGTCGCCACTGATATATATATATATATATATATATATATATATATATATATATATATATATATATATATATATATCATGCGGGTTGCTTCTACAGAGCTTCAATTTAATATTTAAGAGAAATCCAATGACAAGGAGAAATGTAAATGCCATGAAAAGTCTTCTTTAATGCGCAACGTTTCGAGCAATACTATTGGTAATTTTTCCAGTGTATTAATTTCACTTTTACTACATGTATTTAAAAATAACTTCTTAATTTTTATATGTAAATCTGTATAACTTAGAATTTAACCCTCTTTTCTCAGTCTTTTAAAATTTGTCTTTACGAATAGGTTATAGAAATTTTCTGTTTTGTTTTTCATTCAATATTGATTTTAATTTCACATTGTTATTAAACAGCCTGAAGATGAGTATTGCTCGAAACGTTGCGCATTAAAGAAGACTTTTCATGGCATTTACATTTCTCCTTGTCATTGGATTTCTCTTAAATATATATATATATATACACCTATCAAAAAATTTTTGTAGCACACAACTGTTTCAAGTCACGAGCCGCCACTGTTAATAACCTTAATTAATTTTTATCCCTGTGTGGTGCCGCGTTTGTTAGCGGGCTAAAGATAAAGTAAAGGCCAATTTGAGGCTTTATTCAACATAAACATAGCATAGATCTGAAACACAGAAAACAATAATTAGTAAAGACTTGTTACACAGAAAACAATAATTAGTAAAGACTCATTACATTCCTCTCTTCTTTTATAATACGTGATACATTGCACGGTAAGAAACAAAACGACAAGTTCAAGATATTTTGGAAGAAAGAAGAGTCTACAAGTTTAGGCGTTGAGCTGGGTATCTGATTCGAGTGCTTCTTCTCAGAGGGGGACTCGTCTCGGAGGTTACTGACACAGGTGGGCCTCTCTCGACTTCGACTGGAGTCGCTTCGACGGGAGCTGTTGGGACCGTGTGTCGGCGGATCTCAGCGGGTTCTGAGTCGTCCGTTAGCGGGGTGGAATTGATTGGCGGACTGGGTACGGGGGGTTCATAGTGATTCGTGTCATCCGTATTGCTACGTCCCGCCGGTGCCAGGTCCCTGATGGATACGGTATCTTCTCTCCCATTCGGATGCCGTATAAACGCGTAGTTGGGGTTTGCCTCAATTAACTCAACTTCCTCGACGAGGGGGTCGTTCTTGGATCGGCGAATGAATTGGCGAAGGAGTACAGTTCCCGGAGAAGACAGCCACGTCGGTAGTGCAGAACCGGTAGAAGTACGCCGCGGGTGTGAATAGACGCTCGTGAGGAGTTTCGTTCGTGGCCGTACACAGCAGCGATCTAATCGAGTGCAGCGCGTCTGGTAGGACGGACTCCCATTGCGACATCGGCAACCCGCGATCTTCTATGGCTAGTTTGATGGTGTTCATGATGATTCCATTGTAACGTTCGCATTGCCCGTTTCCTTGGGGGTGATACGGCGTTGTGCGACTAGTCGCGATACCATGTTTAGTTAGGAACAGTTTTAGTTCCGAAGACATAAACGATGTCCCTCGATCTGTGTGGATGTAAGAGGGAGTTCCGAAGGTAGAAAATAACTCGGTGAGACGGGCGATAACGGTTGACGTGTTCGTATCACGGCACGGGAAGGCAAAAGGAAAGCGTGAATACTCGTCGATTACTGTTAGGATGTAAGGTCGCGAAGTTGCGCTCGGAAGCGGGCCTTTAAAGTCGATGTTAAGTCGGTCAAACGGGGACATGGCCCGTATTAAGTGACTAACTTCTGGTTTATAGTACTGTGGCTTACATTTAGCGCATGTTTGGCATTCCGACGTAACTCGTTTGATGTCATCCACTGAGAATGGTAGGTTCCTAGCTCTCACAAAATGAGTCATTCGGCGGACTCCTGGGTGTATCAGATTAACATGCAGCTGGGCGAGGGATATTCTTGGAGTAGCAGCGCAAAAGGATCGCGACAATGCGTCTGCGGCTCGGTTCTCGGGGCCCGGTCTGTATTTTATTGTGAATGAGTAGCCGGCTAGTTCTACACGCCAACGGAGAATCTTATCGTTCTTAATACGACCAGTAGCTTTTCCATCGAACATGAAAGATACGCTCCGCTGGTCGGTGACGACAGTAAAGTGTCGATAAGCTAAGAAGTGCTTCCACTTGCGAATGGATTCGATTACAGCGTATGCCTCCTTTTCAACGATGTGATGGCGACGTTCTGTGTTATTCAGAGCGCGAGAAAAGAACGCCACCGGGCGGCCGTTCTGGGTGAGGGTGGCTCCGATTGCTGAAGAGGAAGCGTCCGTCTCCACAGTGAACGGCAGTTCTTCATCGATTGAACCGACGACAGCTTTCGAGATATCATCTTTGAGTGTTTGGATCGTTGATACTTCCTCGCGAGTTAATGGGAATGATGAAACGTTGAGCAGAGGTTTGATCTTGAGGGAATAGTTCTGAATCCATTTAGCATAGTATGCGAATAGTCCGATTACGCGTTGTAGAGACGACTTGTTGCGAGGAGTTTGAAGTTCTTGTAGTGGCCGGAGGCGTTCGGGATCGGGCCGCAATACGCCATGAGAGATAGAATATCCGAGCAGGTGCACTGATGTCATCGAAAGCTTGCATTTTTCCTTGTTTAGACTCAGATTTACTCGTTTAGCGGCTTCCCAGAAATGTCGAAGGTTCTCATCGTGCTCTTCCCAAGTGGTTCCGCAGATGGTGAGATCGTCGAGGTAGGCGTATGTTGATGATAAGTTGTTCGAGGATATGAATTCGTTCATGACGCGCTGGAAGGCCGCGGCTCCGTTAGTTACTCCCATAGGGATCCTTCTGAATTGGTATAGATTTCCGTCAGCCTCGAATGCTGTGAAAGGTCGTTCAGACGGATCGATTTCTACCTGGTAGTATGCGCTTGACAGATCAATTACGCTGTAGTATTTGTGTTGTGAGACTTTGTTGGCTATATCATCGATTCGCGGAAGAGGATATGCATCTAGCATGGTAAATCGGTTGACGGTTTGAGAGAAATCGATTACCATGCGTTTTTTTTTTGTTTCGGTAGATGTGATGACTACTTGAGCACGCCAGGGTGAGTTACTGGGTTCAATTATCTCATCCCTGAGTAGCTTTTCGATTTCTTTCCCAATGAAAATTTTGTCCTCAGAGCAAAATCGTCTGGACTTCGTGGCGATGGGACGACAATCGGCAGTTAAGTTGCCGAATAGTGGTGGGGCTGAAATTCTTGATCGAGTAAGGCCGCATATATGGAGTGCTGGCTCCGGACCTCCGAAATTGATGTTCAATTCCTTGTGTCTGATTAAGAATGGGGTACCGAGTATTATGTCAGCGCACAGATCCGACAAGACGGATAGTTCGAGCTTTTCGTAGTCGCGGTCTCCCATCGTAACCTTCACTGTACATCGACCTGAGATGGCTGCGGATAGATTAGGCGAAGCCATTGATACGACGCCCGAGTGCGGAAGAATGGGCAGCTCTAAGTGTTTGGCTAGATCCTCACGAATGAAGTTGTCCGAGCTGCCAGTATCCAACAAGGCGAGACACGAACGGCCGTTGACGAGGATATCGACTGTTGAGTTGGTAGGCATGGAGGAGCTACACGATAGAGTGGTACTAATGGTCGCTAATGCTGCGGCTGAATGAGACGCTGTGGTTTTATCCTGTTTTTGACGTGCCGAGGAAGTACTTGAGCGGCAGACTTTGGCCCAGTGGCCGGTCTTTTCACATTTCGCACAGATAGAATCCTTTGCTGGACACCTGCTTCGTGGGTGGCGTCGAGACCCGCAGAAGAAGCACAGAGCGGCTTTGTTGTCGAAATTCGTAGCGGCTGAAGAGTTTGGGAGATCGTCTCTTGGACGCAGGCAGGCCGGGCAGAGTCAGTAGTCGGCGACGGTTCGTGGCGAGAGCCAGTGGCTGCAACAGCACCGTAATGAGTGAGGTACGATTCTGAGTTTTTCTGGGCCTGATCTAATGTTCGAGCCTGGACGATAGCCTTTTCCAGTGAGAGTGTGTCATTTTCGAGTAAGCGGGTACGGATGGCGCTATCTCTAATTCCTCGGATGAAAGCGTCTCTCACAGATGAACTCCTGTTTTCGTCGGCGGAAACCGATTTGAAGTTGCAGTCATTGGCTAGTTGTTGAAGAATTTGCAAGTACTCATCGAGGGTTTCCTCGGGCTTTTGGTGACGGGTGGACAACAGGTGGCGAGCGCATACCTCGTTTGGCTTCTTGACGTAGGTGGCCTCTAAGGCTGCCATGGCATCCTCATAAGTAGAGCAGTCTTGAATGATATCAGCGACATCGGGGCCGATATGTATGAATAGAACCTCCAATTTATTGGGGTTGTGTTCGGCGATAGTACTCAAGAAATATTTGAATCCGCGCGACCATAATTTCCATAGTTTCCCAGCTTGGGGAGAATTCGGAGAAGTAATAAATTTATCCGGGCGAATCACCTTCTCCATGATATAGTAAGATTACTGGATGAATATTTGCTTGCTGTATCTGAAAGGCCGACTGAATGGCTGATTGAAATGTTGAATAAATTGTGGTGCCGCGTTTGTTAGCGGGCTAAGATAAAGTAAAGGCCAATTTGAGGCTTTATTCAACATAAACATAGCATAGATCTGAAACACAGAAAACAATAATTAGTAAAGACTTGTTACACAGAAAACAATAATTAGTAAAGACTCATTACACCCTGCATCCTTTTTTTCTTTTTCGTTTGAAGGATAAGGAAAGCTATTAATTGTATCGTACGTAAGGTCGTAGGCCTAGTTTGACAACACAAAATGTCTAAAACTAAAAGGAAGTGTACATTTAATGCACATCTGCAGTCTAAATATCCATTTATTACAAAAACAACAGAAAGTGATGTACAGTGTGAGAAATGTAGAAGTGACTTCAGCATTGGACATGGTGGGATTAATGATATTACTAAGCGTCTTGGCTCAAAAAGACACAAATCGGTTGATATCGGTGTTTCATCTAGTAAGATAGTGTGATTATTTTAAAAGTGTGACGCCTAGTAATAAGGATTTAGAAGTAGCTGCTGCTGAGGGTTTGTGGGCTTACCATACAGTCAGGGAAAATCAAAGCTTCAGATCTACTGACTGTGCAACAAAAATTTTGAAAACATGCCTTGAACCAAAATTTTCATGTGCCAGAACAAAGTGCAAAGCGATTGCTTCAAATGTATTTGCACCATATGCTGAAACAGAATTAAAAAAACAATTAAAGGATGCTCATTGCATAACATTGCTAACTGATGCAAGCAACCATGGAAACATCAAGCTGTTTCCTGTTTTAATTCGCTTCTTTCAGCCATATGAAGGTGCTCAAGTGAAGCTTATTGACTTTAAATCTCAGCCTGGAGAAACCTCAGATATTGTGGTGAAATATTTAACTGATATTATTGAAGAGCATGACCTGGGCAGAAAATTAGTTGCTTTCTGTGGTGATAACACTAACTGTAATTTTGGTGGTGCTGCAAGAAAAGGAGTGAATAACATTTTCAGGAAGCTAAATGACTACATTGGTAGATAACTAATTGGGATTGGTTGTTTCGCACATATCGTACATAATGCTGTTCAGTCTGCCAGTGACTGTCTGCCAATTGATGTGGAAACAGTGGTTGTAAGACTATATTCATATTTCTACATCTATACTGTTCGAGTAGAAGAGCTGAAAGAGTTTTGTGATTTTGTGGACATTGAACATAAACAATTACTGGGATATAGTAAAACAAGGTGGTTGGCATTAATGCCTGCAGTTGAAAGAATACTCAAGTTGTTTCCTGGTCTAAGATCACACTTTCTGAGCCAAAGCAAGTGTCCAGTGATACTGAAAAACTTTTTTGAAAACCCACAATCAGAGATCTGGCTCAACTTTGTGCACTGTCAAGCAGCCACCTTTCACCAAGTGGTTTTAAAGATTGAGGGTGAACATATATCAGTTGTGGAAGTGATGGCAATTTCTGATCTGAAGGATAATTTGCAATCAAAGAAAGATAATGTGTTTGTGCCACTCTCAGTCAGGAGTCTTGTAAACAAACTTGAACAAGATGGGTTGATTGATTCTAATGATTCCTTATCTGTAAAGAAAATATTAGTTGAGTTTTATGACACATGTGTTAAGTACTTGGATCAGTGGTCAGGTCACTTGCCAAACGTTGAGTGTATGTAGTGGGCTTTATTAAAACAAGTTCCAAAGTGGTCAGTTGTTGAGAAAACAATGGATTTTGCTGCTGAAAAACAACTATTTGACCCCAAATTTGACACTGAATTATTTGATGAGTTCACGTGTTTTGCAAAGTACATTAGTGATGAGAAAGTAGCAGAGTGGAATGCATCTAAATTATCAACAGACCAGCGCTGGGTGTAAGTATTCACCCATTTCAAGGCCAGAGATGTCAATCATCAACGAATGTCAGCATTAGTTCAGTTCATACTCTGTCTTCCAGGAACTAATGCTTCGACTGAACGTGCTTTCTCTCAAATGAATAAGACGTGGACATCTGAGAAAGCACAACTGAAAGTCTCAACTCTAAAAGCTTTACTTTTAACTAAAGTAAACTTCAATGAAACCTGTATGGAGTTCTACACTATGTTGAAATCAACTCCGGAGTTACTTCAGAAGATTTCATCTACTGAAAAGTACGGGAATTGAAAAGCAAGTACGATAATATTGTGTATTGGTATGTCATAGATATAAGCCATTCTCAGTTGAGTTAATTTTTTTCATAATTATATACTCAAGAGAAAAATACAAGCAGTGAAGTAATAATTATGTTCCATATATATATATATATATGAGGTAGGGAGGTGTCCCGCTTTTGGTTCCTGAAAATATAGTCATTTTAGTTTATAACTCCAAAAATAGAAAAATGTCCCGCTTTTTGCTCCTAAAAATATGGTCACCTTACCCATGTTCGGTTCATTAAAATGCATAATTAGTTTCTATTTTTAATTTGTATTATTCATTTTCTTTATTCAATTAATCGTGAGTAATTGTAGTTAAATTATTATTATACCATCTGTTAAGGTATCAAACGAAAATTATAGTCCATTTGACACACGTATACTATATGGCTATGAATGTTATAGTCGGATTTAATTGTGTGTCGAAATTCAATTTTAATACCATGAGATTTACTTTCATTACTTGTAAGATCCTCTAAGTGCTTTTTTTTCATTACCTTATTATACGTGCAACTGATTTAATTACGTAAAATCTATAATCCTAATTGAATTTTGTTACTTTTGATACATACTCGAATTCATTTTCCTTCCGTACCTCAAGTCACTTTTACATTGAAACTCATATGCATGCATTGACATTAATGCTACCTGTATTAGAATTCAATAATAATCGACCTTGAACTTAAAGGATTATAATAATAATAATAATAATAATAATAATAATTGACTTAAACTTAAAAGATTTTATAACCCTACTCCCATTTTAAATTATTATACATTATTTTTAAACTTTGTTAATTCGAAAACTTTCCGAATCCTACACATATGCAAGCATGTATGCACACTATATATATATTATATACACAAACCTTATTCTAAAATCATTAGATATCGCGATAAACTTTATTTAATTGCGTGTAAGTACTAACTATGCTATTTAATGTTAATCATTTTTGCTTACTATATATATCTTGATCATGCATTTATTCAGTTAATTTAACAACCCTCTAAGCTAATTTGTCCCTCAAAATTATAAAATACACTTGACCACAGGTCTATAAATCATCCATTACGTAATTCGATTGTACGATCATAGTAACTATGAAAAATTCCTGAACTTTAAAATTTACATTTTTCCCTTTTACCTACTATTCATTATGTATGTATTTTTTTTCACAGGAAAATAAAATTTTGTTAAAAATTTAACAATATCATTGGTTGTCTAACTTAATTGTTTGTCTAAATTAACGTATTAATCCTTTTATTCTGTTGCATAAATTAAAGTATTAATCTTTGAATTTTTTATATTTTATAATAACTCTCTAAGCATGTGTCATGTTAAAGATTTGATAACTGTGCATTGTAAAATCAACCACCCGAACTCGCTTGTTCTGTATAAAATTTGTATTGTAAAGAAAAATTCGTCATCATCTAATTTGAATTCGTTAGGATGTTATCTTCTTGTATTTTCTCAATTGTATTGTATTGTATTGTTGTGTTAATATCATTTTAGAGGGAAGAGCCCTGTAAAAATGAACAATGAAGTAATTCCTATATAATTCTTATATGGATCCTTATATTCATTGTCTTCATACAGTACTTATTTTTGTATGGTTTTTATGTTTGAATGTTCATTTTTACATGAGAAACCAAAATCGCCTGAGCGAGTTTGGATAGAATTTCGATTTTTTGCTTTCCATTTTTTTTTCAGTCACAACCATGCGACCTATCATTTCTATGGTTGAGCAGTATTCATGTTTGTGCCATTAGAAGTTGGCTGTGAGAAGCGAATGTCACTTAACTGTATTCTCTAATTCGTCTCCTTTAATTTCTCCCAATAATGACTTATACGGTACGTACAAAGTAAATAACTATGACGTCATAAAAGTAACTTAATTTCATTCACGTTTTCCACACCTTGAACACTGAATCACGTGTTTAGTATGTGGACATCTTCCGTTATCCTTTATTAATTTTATTACTTATTCATTCTCCTACCTATTGTCTACTGATGCCCTATCAACCTATCAGTCCATGTTTACTCGTGTCTATATTACGCACACAACCTATTGTGTTACGTACAATACTTTGTGCATTCGTACATGTTCTCTGATGATCATGCTTACGTACATAGTTACGTACATGTAAATACCTCCACATGTATTCTTTTTACTTTTTCTTTTAAGTGCGTTCACCTCTCGCAATAAACTCGAAAATGCTTATGCTAGTGTACGCAATTCGATGATCACAGCACAAATTGACATCTGAAGACGTAAAATCTCCTCTCGCTCTGATTCGAATTTATAAAACATTATTATGTGTTATATATATATATATATATATACATACATATATATATATATATATATATATATATATATATCCCACATTTAGGCCAGTGCCAGTGACGCTTCTCAGTTTTGTGCTCCGTCTTACTATCAAATTAACAGGGTTTAAAGTTAGTGAACCGGTATGTTACCTATACAATAAAATTTGTAAATGTGCCAAGATTACCCAGTTACAATCTTATTAGATGGTCCACAATACTTAATTAATAATAATACATATAATATATCCTCAAAATTTTCTAACGACATCCGGCACTACCTTCTTGGACCTATGAGGAGGGAGGTAAACAGTGACCTTGAAATAGCGGGCATACGAACGAATGAACGAACTAAACGAATGAACGAGTGAATTTTAACTACGTAAACGGTTCAAAATATTTTCAAAAGGCCAGGGAAAGGCTCTGAAATCTTAAATGAAAGACCAAGCAAATAAATAGGTTTTATTACTTTAGATATATTTACAAACTTACACGCTTACATGTTTTAAAGGGACAAGGAGCGGGCACTCCTTTTAGCATCCCCATCTCGTTCTCCTCTCCCGCCCTACCCCCATCATATACACTGCGAATTTTCCGTTTAATAGTAAAAGTTTTGACGGTGATCGCGGGAAATGTATGTTTCATTACGGTATAATCGTACAGTGACTCCGCGTGTATACTTTTTGTGTCATAGAAACAGTTACATAATTAATGTGAAAAGATGCCTGAACATCGAACCGTTGGTATCCAGAGCATGATTTAAAGTGACGAAAAAGTGGGACCCCTTTCGGCGTTCCCCCCTATCGCCACCCCCAACCAGCCCCCACCAGCTACGCTTCCCCGCAAGCCGTTACAGATACAATGGGGTCGTCTTCTGTAAATCTTGTAGAAAATCCTCTGTTATGTTTCATATTCGACAAAGTAGATCATATTAGGTCAGACCTTCTTGTATCTGTCTGTCATGATTTTTATGATTCAGAAGAAATAGAACATGCGAGGGTACAATTAAACACCCTGTTCGGTGCTTCCCTCCCAACTCGTAGAGGTAATTCTAAAAACGAGAATACCCTGAAAGACATTATAAATAAAGTGTCGACCCTCTGGGATAATGAGAATAATATTACCTTTTACGTTACTAACTTCCATAGAATACCGGTAATCTCTATGGGTGACGTAAACGTCTCGGTGCTCCTCAAACAGTATAATGAGGTACAAAAGTCGATAGTTGAACTGAAACACCAACACGTGGTGTCAAATCAGAAAAACGCGATTTCGCTAGAACAGTTCCTGTCAGAGTTAGATGCGTTGAAAGAGACGCTCCTCCCAAAGCCTAGTTACTCGGAAGTAGTTCAGCAAGCCAGATCTCCAAGAAGCGCGTCGGGCAGCGAGGGAAACGAAATCCCCGCCTCCAACTCCCCCCTGAAGATGGGGTGGAAACGCAGCATGCAGGGGTAGCGGTCAACCCCCCCTCCCGTTCAGGAAAGGACTCCTGCTCCCGATCTCACAATGAGGAACAGGGACCGTCCAATGCCGAGAGTCGAGGCATCATTGCCCTCTTCCCTGCCTCCCACTGCAGAGGAGAGGTGTTCGATTACGCCTCGCTCGGTACGCAGTTCCCCCCCCTCCCACCGAAGAAGGAGAGGCACGCGCGGCCGTCAGGGTATAAACACCGCTAACAGACCCTCACCAAGCCACAGAGTAAGGGAGGGGCCTCCTATCCCCCAAAGGTTGTGCCACCCATCCCCCAGGCAGGCGAACAATGCCTCAGGGAGATCGAGGGAGCAGGACGGGTGGGTAACTGTTAATAGGCGCCAGTCCCAAAGGTCTCCTCAACCCAGGGCCGGATTAACCATTAAGCAAAATAAGCCCGTGCTTAGGGCATCAAGGGAAGGGGGGCACCACAGAAATTTTCCATTGTCGGATTTACCATGGATTTATTATACTATTATAATCGCGGCTTATAGCCTATAAGCTGTTGAAAACTGAATTATATATATTCATATATAGTATTTATTTTTTTTCATTGTTTGAATTTGTAGTGAACAACAACCCTTTTGAGAGAATAAATATATTTCGTTGTAATCACACACTTTACGCTTTGCGTTATTATTTTGTTTATATCAAATCTTTGAGAGCCATATTAAAAATACATATAGATTAAATATTTTCGTGTGCTATAGTAAATGGAAAAACAAGATTCAGTCATGCTGAACTTTATAAAATAATTGTAGAAGACAATATTGAGTGTGCCTTCCCAAATGTAGAAATTGCCTTTCGTATATTTTTAACATTAATGGTCACAAATTGCTCAGCTGAGCGTTCAATTTCTCAGTTGAAGTATATTAAAAATACCAACAGAACAACTATGCAACAAGGCAGGCTGGATGTCTTATCTCTACTAAGTATAGAAGCAGATGTGTTACGTAAGATTAGTTTTGAGGATCTGATCAAAGACTTTGCAATTAAAAAAAGTAGGAGAAAACTTTTCAAATATAAATGAAGTGGAAGTATACAAAAATAAACATTATTTTCCATCTTACTGTAAGTTTTGTTTCATTTCAAAAAATAAAATTGTATTTTATGGTTTATTTTTGTTTATATTTTGAATTACATATATATGGGGCACCAAAATCTTTTAAGTGCTTAGGGCCTCTAAAGGTCTTAATCCGGCCCTGCCTCAACCGGTCTCCGCGGCGAGGCCACCGATGGAGAATCTCACCCTATTTGTGTCGCGAAATCTCCGTATTATAACTCTCTTAAAGTAATAATTAAAGGTGTAAATGCGCATTTCAACCCGTATAATTTGAGTGAATGGCCTGACGGTATTATTGTTAAGGAGTTTATTCACTTTTCCAGGAGATTTGATAACATGCAAAATAATAATAATAATAATAATAATAATAATAATATAATAATAATAGGCGCCCTAACGGTAATGCCTGAAAGTTGTACTGTGTATAATAATAATAATCTTACTAATAATAAATTTTCTATCAGTCATGGCGGATAACTTGTTGAAAATAGTCTCATATAATGTAAGGTCAGTGAGGAATTCAACTGTAGATGTTCATAAAATCTGCGACAGTGCAGATTTGATACTCCTGCAGGAGCACTGGCTACCTAAGCAAGAGCTAAAATTCCTCTCTACCATCCATGATGACTTTATGTACCATGCGTCATCAGCAGTAGACTTATCAGATGAATTAATGTACGTAGGCCTTTTGGTGGTGTTGCTTTCTTATTAAGGAAAAATTTGTCAAAACATATAAGATTTTTAACAAGCGATAACGTAAGGTTGTTAGGCATTGAATTACAAGTGAACAATGATTGCATATTAATTGTAAACTGCTATTTACCATACAACAACGGCAGTAATCTAGAATCTAGATGAATACATTGATTTGCTGTACAAAATTAAGTCATTATCAGATAACCCCAAATATTCTCACTGTATAATAATGGGGGACTTTAACGCACATGTGAACTCGGAATTCTTTGGAGAATTGGGTAACATGTGCGAGTCGGCCAATTTAAGTATAAGTGATGTAGATGTATTAGGGGTAGCCAGTGGTAATTTTACATACGTTAGCGATACGAGTGGTACCACCAGGTGGATTGATCATTGTCTCACTAGTAATACTCTAAAGGCTCGAATTGTTAGAGTTCATATTTTGCATGATTTCCTTCTTTCTGATCATAGATCATTAGAAATATTAATTAACGTTACCAATTTATGCGCAACACGACTTAACAAGAACTCAATAGGTAAGAATAATCGCGTCGATTGGTCCAATGTTAATATGCAGCAGAGAATAGAATACAAAGACAGAACATCTCACCTCTTTAATAATTTAGAAATTTTGCACCTTGGCTGTAATAACACTGCCCAACACCAATTTTGCTGATTTAATTCTAACACCTGTTTTTAGGTAACTTTGGTCTGCTGATTTCAAAAATCACCTTAGTTTTTGCCTGTTAAATGGCTTTCATCGATAAAGACTTTCATAGTATATGTGCCGATATTAATCATTTCAATTCATTACCAAACAATTCTGTATCCAGTTTAGAGAATCTAGATCAGGAATCTGGTATAGGCAATTGCATGGTCTCATCGATAGACGAGTTTAATGCCTTTGTATTACAAAAAGATATTTATAAAAATCTTTCAGTACTAAATCTAAACATTCGAAGAAGCTTACCTAGGAACTATAACTACTTATTGGCCCTTTTGAAAACTTCTACGGTCAAATTTAGTGTTATAATTCTCACGGAAACTTGGTTAAATAGTAGTATTAAAAACCTATATAATATAGATAATTACGTTGCTTATCATACTGTAAGAGATGGTCAGATTGGGGGGGGGGGGTATCTCTGTGTATGTGCATCAAACTTACGACTCTAACGAAGTATTTTCTCTATGTAATAGTGACAATGAAAACCTGATTGTGAATATAAAAGACAAAAGTAATGTATATTCTGTCCATGCAATATATAGACCACCTAATACTAATATCAATAGCTTTTTAATTCACTTAGATAACATGTTATGCAACTTTCATAAATCGAATGCCATAGTTGCGGGAGACTTCAACATCAATTTGCAATCTGAAACAATCTCTCATAAATTTTTAAACTTAATGAATTCTTTCTATCTTAGTCATTCTATTACCAAACCCACTCGAGTCTGCAGTTATGGCAATCGAATAACAGAATCTACGATTGATAATATATTTGTAAATAGCAATGCCCTTGTAAACTCTGGAATTATAACCACTAACATCAGTGATCATTTTCCTACTTACGCTATTTTCAATAACATTGTTCAGGTTGCGGACAAAACAACTATTGATTACAGAATATTCTCAGAAGTTAACAAAAGAAAATTTATTGGGGCAGTAGAAAATACTCGACTTGACTGTGACGAACCTTTAAATGACCCAGATCATATGTTTCAGTTCTTCTATGACACCTTATTCCATATTTTTAATATTTGCTTTCCTTTAAATGCACATTTTACTTCAATAGCGGATAAGCTTCGCTCACAATTAATAAATAATGATCACTCACCTCTAGAATATATGCCACCCAGCCCACTAAATTCATTTTCTTTTGTTCCTGCTACCTCTACTGAGGTCCAGAATATTATTGGTAAATTAAAAAATACAAAAAATAACATTCATAACATTCCTGTACCTATATTGAAACTTGTTAAATATAAGATATCTGTAACTTTGGCTAAAATTATCAATCAAAGTATTTCCAAAGGAATATTCCCATCAATGCTAAAAACTGGTTGTATAACACCCCTTTTTAAAGGGGGTGATCCTACACTAGCAACAAATTACAGGCCGGTGTGTTCATTATCTGTGTTCAGCAAAGTTTTCGAAAAAATTGTAAAAAGTAGAATGCAGCGATATTTAGAATCTTACAATTTATTATTTCCAAATCAATATGGCTTCCGTAATAATAGAACAACGGAAATGGCAATTTTAAATCTTATGGAAAATGTAAATATAGCTAAGGAGAACAAAGAAATAATGATGTCAATATTTATGGATTTGAGTAAGGCGTTTGATGTAATAGACCATAATATTCTACTTAATAAATTGTATTGTTACGGCTTTAGAGGGGCAATCAGTGATTGGTTTAAAAGTTATTTGTCCGATAGATATACAGTAATTTTGTATCAGTAAATAAGGTTTGCCCCACTAAAGCGCACACCATGCCACAGGGCTCAGTGCTGGGTCCACTGTTATTTTTATTATATATAAATGACCTTCCACGTTCATCTGATATACTGAACTTCATAATGTTTGCAGATGATACAACTCTCTCCTTTTCTTGCAAAGATGTTAATACAGCTAAGAATATTTCATTCAGAATTCATCAGTGTAATGAAATGGTTGACAACCAATAAACTCTTCCTAAATACCAGTAAAACAAATTTCATGATGTTTACTAATAAAATAAATGTATATCTTGATGAACTCAATGTTAATGAAATCACCATAAAGGAGTGTACTGTAACAAAATTTCTTGGTGTAATGCTAGATAAGAATTTGCAATGGAGTGATCATGTAAATTATATCGCGAAAAAGATTTCAAGGAGCGTTGCTATAATGTTTAAACTTAGAAATGTAGTCCCTAAACAAGTTTTATTGACTCTTTATCATACTCTTGTTCTTCCTTATATAACATACTGCACCCTTGTTTGGGGAAACTCCGCTAACAACGCATTAAATGGTATCTTTGTCATCCAAAAACGAGCAATACGGTTATTATCTGATGCTGATTTCCTTGATCACTCTAGTGCATTATTTAAAGAGCTAAACCTACTAAAGCTCAATGATATAACCAAACTGGCACATTTTATTTTTATTTACGAGTGTAAGAGCAAAATCATTAATTTGCAATGGGTAAATAGATATTTTGTAACTCATCAAGAAATCCACCCGTATCAGACCAGAAATAGATCAAAGATTGTTATACCTCAATTTAGATTGTCTTCATCTCAAAAACTACCCATTTTCATTGGATTGAAACTATGGAATGACTTGCATGCCGGTATAAACAATATTGCGAATGTACATTTGTTTAAAACCAAGTTAAAATCCCGATTAATAATGGGATACTAACAAAAATCTTGGATTAATGTCCACTAATAATGTTTAATATTGTCCATTAATATTGTTTAATATTGAAATACAGGCTTTAACTATTAATAATACTTATTTACTTATTTATTTATTTTATTATTATTAATTTATAACGGCTAGCTGCTTATTTTTAATAAGAGCCCAGTAAAGCCTAAAGCTTAAGGGCCAAATTAAAAAAAAAATAAATAAATAAATAGTCGAGCTTCACAATTATTTATGTCATTGTAAAAATTGTAAATTGTAAAAAGACTACTGCATTTATTTTATTATTAATAAAGGTTATTCTATCTATCTATCTATCTATCACGTCAGATTTTCGAGCAATCAAATACGTATATTTTGGAGATATCGCATTTTGGCAGGGTTATGCCCAATTTTTTTTCTTTTCAAAAAATAAGTTTTTACATATTCAGAATCAGCATGGAAAGTAAACAATTGTACAGGGAGTGAACTTTAATATACAATGGTAATATTGACACAAAGTGATTAAAAGTGTTTAAATAAGCAAAAAATGAATCCATATTAAAGCAAGCACGGGACCAGTTTTCTTAACATTGTCTTTTTCTTGTTTTCTTACTTTTCAGTGCTGATAAATTTTCTCTTATAGGACTTCCTAGAATGAGAGATGTCAAGACAATCTCTTTGCAGGCTCCAGCAGTAGTCAGCCATCATATGGGTATCCCATCTTCCTTGGTATCGTTCTTCTATCACTTTGATATCTTGGTGGAACCTTTCACCTTGCTCTTCACTAACATCACCAAGATTTTCTGGAAATTTATCCAGATGACTGTTGAGAGAGTGAACTTTAATGCTCATGTTGCAACCCAACTGCTGAAAGTTTACAAGTAAATCCTTTACAAGATCTTTATAATTTTCAGACTTTTTGTTTCCTAGGAAGTTCTTAACTACTGCTAAATGAGAACCAACTCTTTGTAATCATTTATTTATTTATATAAAGTCAAACAATGACAACGGTCATCTGAAAAAGGAATAAGCATAATAAGTAATCACTTGAATAAAACATAAACATAATCATTGTCCTCTATCTCCTCCCAAGTCTTTGATACTAGTTGTGATACGAGGTAATTGCAGTACAGTAGTGCGAAGACTTATATTGTTTTATAAAGTGAATACAGTATAGTACTTTAATAGGAAAACATAGATACTAGTTTATTTAAGAGTAATATGAGAACATAAAGCTTTGCTATTACATCATGATGAATACGATACTGTAGGAACTAAAATATAAATACTTATGGAATTATACAGTACATTATATCCAATCAAACATATTACAATACAATTAGAGAGTTCAGCGAGAGATTGAATCGTATATTAAAATAAGGGTTGTACAACGGTATTCCTGACAAAAGTAATAGTACAGTAATGAGGATACAGCTGTATTGGGAACACAATATAAAGTTCTTAGTAAGTAAAGTGTAAAGTGTGCTGTACTCTATCTCTCCCCAAAGTCTTTGAGCCAGTAGTTTTATAAAGAAGATTATTAAGGATAATATGGCAAAAAAAATTTGTATGGTCCTGGTGCTGACCTGGCAGGTGTAGGTGGTGCAGCAGGTGGGCTGTTGGTGGGCACCGCTAGGAAGTTCTTCAAATGTTGGTCTATGGTCATCTTTGGAGCAGGTGTGCTGAAGGGTTCATATTTTTTAAGGAATTTCCTGTTCCTTACAGTTACCCTCCCAGATCCATCGACCCTAACCACGTACTGGTCAAACTGCCTGACTTCGATGACCACACCTGTCTTGTCCCATTTACGGGCGTGTGGACCGACCTGGTTCTGGATGCGTATAAGGTCTCCGACTGCTAGTGGTGGGAGTCTCTTGGTGTGCTCTGACCAGCGTTCCGCTCCCCTCATGTGGCGGTTCCTCAGAGCTTCTTCTCGGGTGGCCAAGTTTTCACGCCACGTGTCGTGTGGTTTATATCGGCCGGGAAGGATTGGAATGAAGTCCCGGATAGGGCGGCCGAATACACACATTGCTGGGGAGTGTTTTGTATCTCTATCCGGCGTGTTTCTGTATTGAAGCATGGCCCGTTGAAAGTTTTCGGTGTTGAGGTCGCCGTTTGGTCCAGTGTTGTCGGTTATTAGGCGTTTCGTTGTCTTGACACCAACTTCTGCCCGACAGTTGCTGTGAGGGAAAGCCACTGATGAGAGTCGGTGGTGTACGCCCCAGTTTTTGAGGAACTGCCGTGTGGCTGCTGCGGTAAATTCAGGGCCCCCATCGGAAGCCAGTTCGTCGGGGATGCCGAAGGTGACGAAGGTCCGTCGGAGGCAGGCGATGAGTCCAGCAGCACCATCTGATGACCTCTCTACTATTGGCCAGTTAGAGTATCTGTCCACCACGACCAGGTAGTTTACTCCTTTGTAGTGGAAGTAGTCCGCGCAGACGCACTGGAAGGGGTATTCTGGTGATGTTGGTGGAGTGGGTGGAGCGCTGGGCTGGGTTGGTGCCATGCGGTTGCAGTGGTTGCAGCTAGCCCGTAGTGCTGTGATGGCTGGTGTGATGCCAGGCCAGAAAATGGAGTCTTCTGCTCTGGAGATCATGGATGAAGTACCTTGATGAGCTGAGTGGAGTGAAGCCAGTACTTCTTGCCTGAGGGCCGGCGGGATAACCGTGCGGTTCCTGTACATTACCACGCCGTCAACAGTGCGGAGGTCGTCGCGAAACTGGTGATATTCCCGCAGCTGTGCAGGGAGTGCATGGCGGGATTCAGGCATGCCGGACTCTATGACATTGGCTAAACTATTCATGACTTCATCGCTGGTCGTGGCGGTGCGTACTCGATCCCATGTCACTGATGCCAGGCTCAGCGAGTTGAGTGTTGATGCGGCTGCAGAAATGACGCAGGCTTCCATGCCATTACCATCTGTCAGTGATGTCCGTATGCCGGCTAGGAAGGTGGGGGGGGAAAGAACGCCGTTCCCTCGCATGGTTGATGGATGGCTGCTACATCATCGGGGAGTGTCAGTGGTATGGGGTCGCCAGTGGGGTATCGTGACACCCCGTCAGCAGCTTTGTGTTTCGCGCCTGGTACGTGGATCATCCGGAAGCGGTACCTGAGGGTTTTTTCCTTCAAGTTTCTGAGGCGTGTATTAGATATGTCCTCTAGGGATCTGTCACCAAACACTTTGAGGAGAGGTTTGTGGTCCACTGCAATTATTAGGTCTTCGCATCCCAGCACGAAGTACCTCGCCTTGTCAAGGGCATCGGCGACAGCAAGTGCTTCTCCTTCTACTGGTGCATAGCGGGACTCAGCTGAGGTAGTGAATCTACTGCCGACCAATGTGACACGCCATCCAGTATGGCAGCAGAAGGGTTCGACTCGTGTACAGGTGCAGTGTTTCTGAAGTAGCCAGTAGCCGATGCCTGTTTTCGACCAGTCTGTGGCGAGGCATGTGGGCTTGGTTTTGTCAAAAATTTTAACGCCCTCCTCTATTTCTGTGATGATGACATCCTTTGATTCTTCGAAGATGGTTTCCAATTCGTCATCCCACTTGAAAGGTGTTCCTGGCTTCAGAAGTAGGCGGAACGGCTGCATCCTCTTGGCCATGCTGAAGGCATACGACACCTGGTTGATGAGCCCGAACCATGATCGAACGTCGGTGATGTTCTTTGGAGATGGAAACTCTAGGATTGCTTTGAGGTATTTTTTACAGGGTCGGACACTGTCAGATGTGATCTCGAAGCCTGCAAATTCAACCTTGTCCTGACAGAACACAAACTTGTCGGGGTTCAGTGTGATTCCGTGTCTGCCGCAGGTGTCAAGCCACTGGGTGGCCTGGAAGAAGCTCTCCTCCACTGTGTCTGACCAGAGCAAGACGTCGTCAATGCACTTTGTATTGTTAGGGATGCTCGATACAATTTCGTCGTACCTTCTTGTGTAACCGTCACCAGATGCAATGTAACCCTGGGGAGCGGTTTTGTAACGGTAGCGACCCCAGGGCGTTATGAAGGTGGTCAAGTGGCGGTCTTCTTCACAGATTGGTACGCTGTGATATCCATTCCATGCATCAAACACTGTTTTCTTTTTGCCTTGCGGTACTGATCTGGCCTGGTGGAATGGCGATTGAGTGTGGTGTGTTTCGCGGGTGGCGTGAGCGTTGAGGGGTTGAAAGTCAACGGTACGCCTTGGTTTTCCGTTCTTTTTGGCGCACACCACCATTCTGTGACACCAGGTTACGGGCTCACCAACGGGTACTGGTTCAAGGACACCCAGTCTGACATCTTGGTCGAGGCCAGCCTTCACGTCCTCCTGCCAGTGGATTGGTACTGGGACGGGGGTGTGATGTGCGACTGGTTTGGCATTGGGGTCCACCATCAATTTCATTGGGGGGCCGTCCATCATGGGCAGCGCTTGGTGGTCACAAGTGTTGAAGGTGCTTGATTTGTAATAGTCCAGCAGGTATTCCTTGAGCTTTTGCTGGTTCGCCGCAACAGCGGGTAGCGGTAGCTCGATTGGAGGTGATGGAGGATGTTGGCGTCTTGGACAGTCACAGTTAGTTACAAGTCCGCTGTCACTGTGTGGCGTGCTGGCACTGTTGTTACAGTATTGTGCTGGATCCAGTTGGACTTCCCCCACTGTAGGAATCTTCCCGAGATAATGCCGAGTGAAACGCATGCCTCTCTGCTGATGAAGAACTTGTCAGAAGAATCTGTCACATATGTTACCTGTCTCGTTTCTACTTGTTGGCCCTGTTCATCCTTGCCAGTGAGGCGAAGTATGGCTGCGCCAAGGATTTTGATGCCCTTGTTGTTGGCGGCGTGCATCTTCATGGTCACAGGGATGAGGTCAGACTGGAGAAGCCCGAGGCGGTGGATAACCTTGATACCGGTGAGGCAGCTCTGACAGCCTGTGTCTGCCATGGCAGGCAGTACCACGGTTTTTGGGTGGGCATTGAGGGTTGCCCCAAGCGCCTCGTAGTCTTCGGGGAGAGTCCTGACTGTCAGGTTGATGTGTGGCTGTGGTTGTGAGTTTCCTTGATCCACATGTCCGA
Organism: Bathynomus jamesi; assembly: GCA_023014485.1. NCBI lineage: Eukaryota > Metazoa > Arthropoda > Malacostraca > Isopoda > Cirolanidae > Bathynomus > Bathynomus jamesi. The sequence goes on from JAJOZX010011185.1 coordinate 44,541, forward strand.
TAGTTCATTGTAAATGTGATGGTCGAGGGCGATTGCTCTTTTCTTATGTGGCTCGGAAGTGTTGCTTGTGGCGCAGAGAAGATCAAATACCGCACCTTCGCACTCATCAGCTTTATTAGGAGTGGCTGAAAGGCTCTTGTCCTTGTCTTTGCTCCTGCATACGGATTCCCAATGGCTGTCGCGCTTGCAAATTTTGCATTTGTGGTTGTACGCAGGGCAATCCTTCTTGCGTATGTGGACTGGGGCTCTTCTGCCGTGTCCTTTTTTACCACAATATGAACAGGGGCATTTTTGTCTTGTGGGGGTATTTGCTTACTTCTCCTGTGTGTGCTGCCTGCGGCCTCCACGGCATGGGAGTCCAGCAGTCGTGATGCTGAGCGCTTGCCTGCTTCCTTCGCCTCGACAAACTGAAAGACGTCTTCCAGGGTCATCTCCTGGTTACTGTTGCCGAGGAGTTCCAGTTGTATTTCCGGGTCAGCAATTCCGCGGGTAAGGACGTCGCGAAGGATGGGGTCAGTGTAATTTACGTTGTTGTTGCAGCTTGGGCATTCAACAAGAAATTTGCAGACTCCGGCCTGACCACGAAGACGGGCTCCAAAACTGCGCACAGTTTCGTCGCGGTCTTGTCGCATATTGTGTAGGGTAACCCTGGCTACCATGGTGTTCTCCTCTCGGACAGCTAGTTTCTTGATTGCAGCAAGGACTTCATCTTCGGTTTTGTTTGTTAGGCTTCCACCTGCGGATCTTGTCAAATCTTTGCGGAGTGAATCGTCGCAGCATTCAAGTAGTTGTACCACTTTGTCCCTACCAGTGATTTTTGTAGCTTCCGCATAATCTGTCCAACGCGACGTAAAATATGCCCAGTCTTCACTGGTACCTGCAGCCGAAATGGTTGGCCGTCTTACTTTCTCAACCTTTGCAGAGACTGTCGGGCTTGGGACATGGGTCGTGCAGTGGGCTGTTATAAGTGCGGCTACAATGGCTGGGTCCAGGTCTGCTGTGACATAGGTACAACCTGTGATAGGACATTCTACGGCAGGCATTGTGGATAGCGTTTGTTGAAGTTGCTTAATTAGGTTGGGGTGGTTGACAGTTGCTTGAATTTACCACGTATGTAGACTTATTTTATTATTATTTAATTAATCAGTCATTTGTACCTAAGACCGTTGTCATAAATGAGAACCAACTCTTTGTAATCATTTATTTATTTATATAAAGTCAAACAATGACAACGGTCATCTGAAAAAGGAATAAGCATAATAAGTAATCACTTGAATAAAACATAAACATAATCATTGTCCTCTAACTGCCACAAAAGCATTCCAAGCTCTTGCCTCCGTTTCGGTCATTGAGTTACTGAACTGCGGATCTTTCATCAGTTTTCTTATCTGGGGACCATCGAATATACCAGCTTTAAGCTTCTCATCACTAAGACCTGGAAAGGCTGCACATATGTAATTAAAGTAATCACCTTCTTTATTCAAAGCTTTTACAAACTGCTTCATAAGCCCAAGTTTGATGTGGAGTGGTGGAAAAATGATCTTTTCTCGATCCACCAATGGCTCGTTTACAATATTTTTATCTCCTACATTTAAATTTTGCCTTAGTGGCCACTTTTCCTTTACCCAATGTTCAGCTTTGGCGCGACTATCCCATAAGCACAAGAAATCTCTCTCAGATCATGATGTCACGCTCACACCTGGGGAAATCACAGATACCCAAGATTTTAATATGTTGTACATGACCTTTAGATTTAATGCACAGATTTGCGTATTCCACAGATAAAATTTTAACAGCAAAACCAAAACAGCTGTTAACAGGTCTCAAAAATCATAAATTTTGATAAGCGCCCTTCATGGATCACCCAAAATAGGCATATTGCATTGCACGAAAACCTGATGTGATGGACAAAATCTAAGGTGATTTTTGAAATCAGCACATCAATATTATCCAGAAACAGGTCTTAGAATTAAATCAGCAGCAAAACATTGTTTTTTTCTTGGTTAGTGTAATCCTTGCTCAAATGATTCTCACTGTAAACTCATAGATAGGTATTATAGTAAGATAATATCCCTGTTAAGAGAAGCAGGAAGCCCCTTGATTAAATCTTACAACTATCATACTAAGGTTATTCCTGGATGGAATGATTTTATTGCCCCCCTGAAGAGGGAATCGAAAGACGTTTATGATTTGTGGTGCTTTCATGGTAGACCCAGATTAGGACCAGTATACATAAATATGTGTAGAAGTCGGGGTCAGTATAAGGCGGCCATAAGGTGATGTAAACAGGAAGAAGAGTCTATTCGTGCATCAAAAGCTTGTGAAGCTCACATAAATAACGATAATAACAAATTTTGGAAATTTGTTAAGAATCAAACGGGTGTCAAAAATGTCCTACCTTCGACAATCGATGGGGTGTCGGGGAAGGATGAAATTGCAAAGCTGTGGAAAAACCACTACTCTAACATTCTTAATAGTGTGAGTAGGGATAATCTTAAGATAGATTGCAGCGAAACGATTGTGGGAGGGACAAGGGAAAATATTTTGATATAATTTTCTGAAGTAAAGAGGTTAATTAAAGAGTTAAAGACTGGTTCTGCGTCAGGGGTAGATGACTTACCGAATGAGCACTTAAAATATGCAAATGACGTAGTATGTCTGCATATATCATTGCTCCTATCAGCCATGCTTGTTCATAGCTATATCCCTGCAGAGTTCATGAGGGTATATATCTTACCCCTGGTCAAAAATAAGTACGGAGACATTCTGTCCAGCAATAATTACACGCCTATTGCGGTCGCTTCCTGCTTCTCGAAAGTATTAGAAAAACTCTTGTTACTCCGATTAAATGATTTCCTATGGACATCTAATCAGTTTGGCTTTAAAAGATCCCACTCAACTGACCTGTGTATCTATGTACTTAAAGAAACAATATCTAAATACATTGACAGTAATTCAACCATTTATAGCAATATTTTATTTGTAAAACTAGAAGACAGGAAGGTTCCCATGTACATATTAAATTTATTGAAATTTTGGTATTCCTACCAATCTTTCACTGTTAGGTGGGGCAATGTACTATCCGAGTGTTTTGGCTCCTCTTGCGGGGTGAGACAAGGCTCCTTGCTCTCCCCTATGCTGTTTAATGTGTATATTGACGGATTAATTGCTTCACTTAATGAGGCAACAGTAGGATGTTGTATAGATAACACGAGGATAAATAACTTAGTTTATGCCAATGATATGGTGTTAATAAGTCCCTCTGTTAAAGGTCTGGATCGGCTACTAAATGTCTGCGAAGTGTATTCGCGGAAACATGATATTCTTTTTAATGTTACAAAAACTAAGGTTATGCAATTTCATCCTAAAAGCTGTAATCAGCCAGCTGATATAAGGTTTAAAATGAATGGTGAAGTAATTGAGGAAGTACAAGAGTTTAAGTATTTGGGTCAAACTATTACCAATTCCTTGAGTGATGACTCGGATATAAGAAAACATTCTCGAAGCCTATGTGCTAAAGCGAATATGACCAAAAGGAACTTTCGTTTCTGTAGAAGTGAAGCTAAAGACACACTCTTTCGTACTTTTTGCAGTAATATATACGGTCAGCAACTCTGGGTGAATTATAAAAAAGGTTCTGGCAGAACTCTAAGTTTGCTGTACAACAGGTCTTTTAGACTCTTACATAAATTACCCCCGAGATGCTCAGCTTCGCAAATGTTTGCTACCCGCGATGTCCCGATCTTCCCGGAGGTAACAAGACGTGCTCAACACAGTCTAATGCAAAGAATTAAAAAAATCAACCAACCCGATCATCCAAGCTATCCATGAGTCCTGCCATTTATCCTCTAAGCTATGGACTTCTTGGTACGAAAACGTCTGTCTGTAGCTCCACTTAACTTCGACAGTGCAGTATTATTTCTAATCAATTGTATATATTTCTATCCTTAGTATATGAACTGTCATTGTGTTAATAATTTTTGTCATATGGACTATAGTCTGCCAATAAACCTTTTCATTTTCATTTCATTTTCATTTTTATATATATATATACACAGGGTGATTCAAAAGTCAGGTTACATAGGGCTTTTCTGTTTCTTTGCAAGTAAATGAGTTATGAGATGTTATCGAAGGAGGAGCACATTGATGTGATATTCCTAGCTGCCTGCACAAGTGCATTGCCATTAACGGTGGCCATATCGAACATGTGATGTGACTATTCCCCTGTATCATTACATAATACAGTATTTCCCTATGTAACATGACTTTTGAATCACCCTGTATATATATATATATATATATATATATACCGTATGTGCCCATGTACTTTGTGGTATATTCCTAACATCTTAATTGTCTATAAATATGAAACACTGTAAAAACAAAACAAAGCTATAGTTAACTGTTTAATCGTAATTAACTGTAATACTTTAATATAATGTAATTAATGTACTTTAATGAAACTGTAATTAATGTACTTTAATGAAACTGTAATTAATGTACTTTAATGAAACTGTAATTAATAATAATAATTTATAATGTAATTAATGTACTTTAATTAAACAGTTAAAACTATAATTAGCGATAATAAGCGAATGTGAATTAATTGGTAATCGTAATTGTAATAAACCAAAATTACGACGTACTCATTGATGTACTTGGGATTGTACTCCATGTACGACCCGACATTATGTCGCCATTTAGGAATGTATACTCGGCGATACTGTTATTTTTTTATTATCATTTTTCCGTTGGGATAAATTTTGATGTGCTTTCTACTTTGCCAAATAATTGGTGACTTGCTCTTTTTAAAATTTCTTAATCATTTTTAGATTTAGCTTAATAATGAATCCTGAGAAACTTTTTGCAATGTTCATAAATTGTATACATTCTCTCTTCGTTACAAAAGATGAAGTCATGTCTTACCTAAGCATTTAATTGTAAATCTTAAACCTTTAATTTTTAGTCATGTGCATATTTTAGTGTAAAGATGCATAGTTCAATTTCCACTTTTAGATAACTTAGCAGATCATGATAACATCAGATCTGAAAATACACGGTTTAAGATAAAAATATGGCTTCATCTTCAAATATCTTGTTTATTCGTTTAAACATTACCACAGCTAAAAGTTTTACTTTATTTTCAAATATTGTGCAAAAATAATGCAGCCTCTTCAACATTTAATAATGATGAAGTTAGTAGAATCGGTGTATATAAACCCCGATAATTTCTTCCATGGTCATTCTGATTCAAACTACGAGGCTGAGCATTACCTGTAACACTTAGCAGTAAATTACAATAAGAAAAGGTCTTTATCTTCTCCTTCGAGCCGTGCTCTCTTCAGAAAACTTAGTCGTTAAAATCTCCCGATACGTTACAAGAAGAATCGGGGGAACTCAGAGAATTTAATAAGCTTCTCAGAATCCTCCGAGCCACTAAAGAAGAACTCGGAGAGTAGTATAGAAGAAACTACTGCAAGTAAAAGATCCGTTGCTGCCTCCTAACCAGAACCCCCGTCGACTTCGAACCAACCCAGGCCATAGACGGAGGGGTTAACACACACACACACACACACATATATATATATATATATATATAATATATATATATATATATATATATATATATATATATATATATTATTTAGATATTTAATATTCATCATTTTGTATTGAAACCAATTTTCTAAAAATATATAGTCTTCTAAAATCTAGTTTATTTTTTAGCTTACTCAGAAAACAGTTTGGATTATTTTAGCCTACAAATCTAGCACTTCTGACTTAAAAATTAGATTTTAAGTTGGCAACCCTGTGACCAACTTTGGTAGATTAGTAGTGGACTTGTAGTTGTGTGATCAGTTTGGCGTAATTGTAGCAGCTTGGTATTTGTGTAAAACTTGCATTATTTGATTTAGAAATAAATGGTTTTATTAATTTACATGACTCGAAGATTTGTTGTTGAGGGACCCCAAGAATATTTTGGCCCAAGGGCCCAAAAATCCTTAATACGGCACTGGCCACTTCTTTCATAAGGTTTTCCATTCCTTCCATGTCCTCTATATTAGAGATGGAACCCGATTTTTAACCGGCGATCAAAATTTTTAATCATCACCGAAACCGACGATAAGAACCGGTTTTCACATTTTTGTGCAAATCTCCGATCACTTTGGTCCATTTTCTATGAAACAAACGTTTCCAAACGTTTAAAAACTTAGTAATTTCGTTTTGCATCGTTTCGTATCGTTTTTTGTTTGTTTATAAGTGTAAATAATTGATACTTCAGTCTTAAATGTTATGTGGATGATTGCACATTGATCAGTTAAGATTTTAAGATTTAATACTCTTTCATGTCAAAGAAATCAAATGCTTGGTATCATTTCACTCGTAAGAATAAAGAAGCAGAGTGTATGACATGTCACAAAGTTTAAAAGTGCTGTGGAGGTTCTACTTCAAGTTTATCATCCCACATGAAAAATATTCATGGCATGAACATCGACCAGATTAATCAGCCATTGAAGAAACAAAGAACAGTGGAAGAGTTTGTGCAAAAAAAGTCCATAGAAGAGGAAATTTCGAAACTTGCGTGTGTAGATGGACTTGAATTTCCAATCAATTGCTAAAAGTGAATTCATTCAAGAAAGCCTAAGAAAGATAAAATACGACAAGCCTCATCCAACTTCCCATAATGGTGTCAGAAAAATGGTACTAGTTTTTATGAGAAAAAGAAACCTGAATTGGTCAACTACTTCAAGAATCAGGTGAGACAAGGAATCTGCTATTCATTAACTATGGATGAGTATACATCTTTGCAAAACCAAAGATATATTAATATTAATGTTCATGATGAAAATCAACACTGGTCTCTTGGTCTCATGAAAATAAATGGTTCTCTCGATAGCACCAAAACTATTGCAATCGTTAGGAAAAGATTGGAAGACTTTGGCTTGGACCTAGATAAGCATATCGTGGGTTGCACCACCGACGGTGCTTCAGTAATGGTCAAATTTGGAAGAAAAATAGTACCTGATCACCAGTAATGCATTGCTCATGCTATACATCTCGCGGTTTCGGATATCTTGTATTAAAAAACTGCTGAAAATTCAATTCAGTTGAAGGGGAAAGTGACCCTACCCCTGAAGATGAAGCCATCGAAGAAGATGAACACACTGCACATGAGTTAAGCGAAGATGAGTGTGAAATTTTATGCACTGATACAATTTTTGAGTCCGACATAGATGACGTAATTGTTCTTCCAAAACTTCGAGAAGATTACTTAAAATTAATAAATAAGGTGAGAAAAATCTGCCGCATATTTCGAGTCTCCTTTGAAAAATGAGAGATTGCAGGATTTTGTCAAAGATGAATTTAATGGAAAGGAAATAAAGCTTATCCTTGACTGTAGAACGAGGTGGAACAGTCTTTTGGCCATGATAGAAAGATTTTTGAAACTCAAAAATTGCATTCCAAAGGCCCTCAGAGTGATACGCTCAACAGAGACGATTTCAGATGAAGAATGGAATGCTCTAAAGAGCCTCTTTGATACGCTTCGTCCACTGGAAATTGTTTTGAAGGGACTCTGTTCCGAAGATACAAATTTGCTCAAAGCTGAATCTTCCATGAAGTTCATTTTGGATAAATTTGAAAGCAAAAACAATCCTTTAGCTTTTGAGCTACGTCAGTGTCTCATTGATCGCTACTCATCGAGAAGACAAAAAGAAGCTGTCGCCTTGCTGAGTTTTCTCCACAATCCCGAGGTCTTGAAAAATGAATCATCAGCACCGTTCCTCTTTCCTTCAAGACAAGCACTTAAGAAGTATGCGGATCATACATTTAAGAGGCTTTTTCCAGAAGCTTGCCAGGTTTCAGAAACAGACGACCAAGTCCAATCAATTGCTTCGAAACTCGAAGATTCACAATGCAGCTCAGGTCGTGAAGTAAATGATGACGATCAACTTATGAACGAGTACATGTGTGATATGAACAAACTGAAAATGAAACCCAAGAAAGATTCTTCTGAGACCTTTGACGTAAACAATGAATTCAAATAGTTTGAAGCTACTTTGAATAGAAGCGAAAATTTGGATCGAATGTAAGAGGCGTTGCTTACAATAAAAGCCACCAGCGTAGAGTCCGAGAGAGTGTTTTCAGCTGCTGGTTTATTCGTCACAAAGATTCGATCAAGAATGTCAGATCAGACACTTAATGCTCTTTGTTTTCTCAAGTGTTATTTCAAAAATCAAGTTCGATAATAAACTTTTTAATTAAAATGTTACACATACTTGATTGAATCAATTAAAACCTTATTTCTGTTTAATATTTTGATCATTTACCTCCCTAAAAAGCATACAGAATCCGATCGGTGAAAACCGGTAAAAACCGGCTTTAAGAATATAGCGACGGTGAAAACCGGTTTTACACTTTTCGGTTATTTTCTATCCCTACTCTATATGTCTTTCATGATTTTTTTCTTTCTATCATTTTTACATAGTTCTCTAAAGCTGCTTGGTCTATGAAAGTGTTGTACTGCAGTTTATTTTTGGTTAGTTGAATAAGTTGGGACGCCAAAATAGGATATTAACGGTATCTGTTCTAAGCCTTAGCCTTGCTAGGGCCAAATTTAAAAATATGAGGTTATTTTACTGTAAAAAAAAAAAACCATATAGGGTTATGGTTGATTGTTGTCAACCTCATCCGGTGGAAATTTCCGCCAGGTATTCGTGTAGAGTTTGACGGCAAAAACCCTACGTCTTTTCATTAAAAAATTGTTTGTGGAGGTCTTCAAAAGACCTTGTAAAGTAGTGTTTTTTGTTTTTTTTTATTAGTGTTTAATTCACATATTTTTGGTATTTAGCGCTGCCTAATGGTAAAAAAGAAATTACCATACATTATTAGGGATGGGGGAAGAATGACTTTTTTTGGAAACTGCCAACATGACGAGTGATTTCTGTGGCCATTTTCGCTGCTGAATACGAATCTGGCTGGTTCTTGGACCTAAAATGAAGTTTTGACCTGGTTCAGTGTTTTTTTTTCAAAATGGTGGGCAAAAAAATAGTTTTTTTCTTTTTGATGCTTAAGAAAACCGCTACCCCTCATATGTAATATGTCTTTTCATATGTTTTCAGGGTCGCTGAAGTTGAAACTGAACAAGAGACATTCGATGCGTGGTTTAGCGGTTATAGGCAAAAAATGGAAAAGAAAGGTATTATTTTATTAAAAAATCACGTACAAAAGAAACACAAGGCATTCATATCAGTTCCATGATGTAATTCAAATCATGAAATCGTCATATTTACAATACATTGTTCAATAAACTATCAATATCACTAGTAACATTGTCCTTTGGTCGTAAGGCATTCTTAGTAGAATTTCTCAGTTCATCTACACTAAATTTTTCCATTTTGAATTTCCCGTCTCTCACTTTAACACATCTCATTTGGCGAATATCTGGTGTGATGATGAGTCTCAAATAGGCAGTTTCTGTGAGGAGCTGCTTTTCGTTCAGTTTGTACAAAGCATCCAGGTTGCTTGGAATCATAGGGCCTCCATGTTTCTTGCAATTTTCCAAAACCGCCAATATTTTGCCAGCTTTTTTCTTTTTGAGCTCTTCTTTTTTCAGTAGGGACAATTTCTTTGCAGCATGCACAGTAGCTGTCATGATAATGTTACCGTACTCATTCGAGTTACTTCTATAATATAAATATTCATATCATATTAACCTACTGTTAATGTATTTACTAATGTCGTTCTTTAACGTATATGCTAATTGTTTGTGCTTATTAATTAAGTATGGTGTTTTGTTTCAGATGTATGTTATGTTATGAGTTGAATAAAGCCTTGTTTACAGGTTTTCATTATTACTCACATCAATTTATTCAACTCAGCTTCAATATTCAATATTCAGCCAATTTCAATTCAGTTCATTTCAGTTTAAATGAATTAAATTCAATTTCAATTGAAGAACTCAGATATGGAACGCATACTCTGCCCTGATAAACAAGATGCTGATTCTAATTCACCAACTGCTGAAAAAGAGTACAAATACTGGCGGAAAACTTTTGATACCTTTATCATTGAATGCGGAGATAGAGCTCCTGATAAGCTTCGTTGTTTAACAAAGTATGTATCAGCTGCGGTGTTTGAACACGTTGCAGATGAGAACTTTTGCTGCAGCCATAGAAATACTAGAGAAGTTGTACGTAAAGAAAAAAAATGAGATCTTTGCAAGGCATCTACTTGCTACAAGACGTCAACAAGCTTCAGAATCATTAGATGAGTTTCTTCAAGACTTGTATCGACTAAGCAAGAATTGTGCACTAAAAGCTGTGACAGCAAAGGAGTATCGTATGGAACTGGTTCGAGACGCTTTTATCAGTAGACTATCTTCTACTGTTACACTTGCTAGTACAACCATGAAGAAACGATGTTGGTTCTGTGGGGGTGCTATCCATCCTCGAGCCAAATGTCCGGCCAAAGACTCTAATTGTTCATCATGTAGCAAAATTGGACATTGGGTAAAAGTTTGTCAATCTAAGAACAAGAAAAAGGTCACAGCATCGATCTTACTCCTACTCTTTGTGCTGTCACGGCAGCGGTACCACAATGCCTGCGTTACTCTACTACAAAAGTGATAGTAAATGGACATCAGGCCTCGGGCCTTATCAAGTCTGCCAGTTCTGACAGTTTTACGGATGAAAGGGTTGCTCAGAGACTTAAACTTAATATTGAGCCACTGCATCAAAATATTACTCTAGCATTGTCTTTTTTAACAGCTCCTGTGCTGGGAGTATGCACAGTGGACCTGCAGTTGAAAGGTTGTAATTATCCTAGTACCCGCCTGCGTGTAATCAAGAATTTTTGTGGTGATATTATTCTCGGCATAGATTTTCAAAAACAGCATTCTTCTGTGAAGTTCAAGCTTATCTCGCTAGTCGTGGTGTGCCTACTAGTAAAACTATACCTTACCATCCTTCAGGAAATAGCCTTGGTTTTCCAAGGAGATCTTGCCAGGGTACATCTCTTCCTACCTGGCTTATGACTTCTGGACCTGTTCTCTTACGCCAATTTGTCAGATCTAACAAAAGTGAGCCATTAGTAAACGAAGTGGAGCTTCTGGAAGCTAATCCGACTTATGCCCATATCAGGTATCCCGACGGCCGGGAGTCATCTGTATCTCTCCAGGATCTGGCTCCATGCCCTTGTGCTGCATCACCTTTAAAGGGTGACTCTGCGACACTTCCAAATACACCTCCGGAGACCACGCATGTTCCTTCAGCCTCAGCAGATCAACTTGATGAAGCTGTTGCCACGCCTACTGCTACGGAATCACCATCTTTGCGCCGTTCTGCTCGTCTACGGCGAGAGCCACAACGTTACGGCTGGTGAAACTACATCTAGACGGGGAGAATGTCATGATAATGTCACCTTACTCATTCGAGTTACTTCAAAATATAAATATTCATATCATATTAACCTCCTGTTAATGTATTTACTAATTTCTTTCTTTAATGTATATGCAAATTGTTTGTGCTTATTAATTAAGTATGGTGTTTTGTTTCAGATGTATGTTATGTTATGAATTGAATAAAGCCTTGTTTACAGGTTCTCATTATTACTCACATCAGTAGCTAGAAAATCTTCCTCTAATTTCTTCACTTTCTTGACTTTTTCTGAACCCCTGGCCCATTTCCAGGATGCCTTCCTATCCTCAAGAGACTTTGATTCGAACGAAGAGTCTATCAGAAGTCCGTTAGTCACAATAACATTTTTTCCTCGAGTGCGTTTGAATGGATGTGCTACCACCACTGGCCCTGATTCGGTTGTCAAATTTTGAAAATTCTGATTCGCATTCTAAATTTGTCAGAGGGGCATACATCAAGTCTGGATTAGCGTTATCGTCTGATCTTGTTAAATAGTCCATGCAAGACAGCTGATTATTTACAATATAAATGACTTCCTCTAGAACTAGAGCTTCAAGTTTATATTTACCAGATCTGGCTCGTTCCTTCGTTACAGCCATCAAGTCATTCAATTCAACCATCTTACCTTCAAAGAAACGTTTTACTCCAGACCAAGTTCTTTCACTTTTCTCGTCACCCTTCTTGTCAATTCCAAGAAGTTCCATTATGGGGAAAATCATCACTTCACCCATCATTGCGTAAATTTGGGAACACATAAACCATTGACTTTGGATGAAAGTTGACACTGCGAGAACTAGCTTGTTACTGTTGACATCTACTACGGCATCAAAGAAAGCTTGGATGGAGTCTCGCCTCGCCAAATATTCTCTTGCTAATTCGGCGATTCTCCCAAACCGGTTTGCCACGAATCCCTTGAATCCATCACATTTGAGTCCATTATCCGCCATCCAAGATTTATAGTCATTATATAGGGATACCGAATGGGAGGCGTGGCTGGGAGGGAGCAATTTAGCAATAGCAATGACTATGAGTCTCAAAGTATGAATGGAAGAACCAGGAGAACAGAAAACTTTTTCTCCTGTCATAACTTGAAGTAGATTATATACTCCGATTTTCTGTTCCGTGTTTTTAAACACTTTGTCTATAGCGTGATCTACTCCCAAAATGATATGGGCACAGCACTTCAAGTTTTGTTTGATTCGATTCCAAGATACTGTAAAAGTACTCTACATTCACTAGCTCGATCAGGCATCCAGAAGTCTATTTGAGATTTGAGTTCGTCAGTGATAGAATTTGCTAGTACGGCTAGACAACTCAATTTGAATTCGTAAGCTCTGACTCCATCCTCTCTGGAATGGCTGACGTTTTCCATATATCCAGTTGTCAGCGACTTTTTCATGCCAGATGGACTAGCGATGGTGATGTGGTCAACCTTCACGTCGTACAGCCGGTGACCGGCAACCTTGGTCATATCGTCAAGTCCTACACTCACAACGTTATCCTCTTTGTTGGGGATTTGTTGAGCGACATACTCTAGATTCAAGTATGAAGCATCTTCCAAGTATTGCATTATTGATCTGCGGCTCGGAAATGCATACGTCAAGTCTGGATACTGGTGACGGACTTGTAACTCTTCGTCTTCACTCTCCATCTCACCCTCACAAGCTTTCTCATTATCATCTGCCTTCAGATTCCAATCTTGATCAAAAACCATGTTAGCTACTCTTACTATCACTCTCGAAAGCTCTTCAGAAGTTCTTGTCTCGGCAAGACACTGGACTATACATCGCATCAAGTTTTCGTTCAGACTTTTTTTGCCAGTTCTGATTTTCACTGTCGGAAATGCAGCTTGTTGTTCTTTACTCTTCTCCTTGCTTAGGTCTTCTTCCGATGAACGAAGTTTACAATCAGTAGAAGGAACTGTCTTTGCCGTTGTTGGTTTTTCAAAACTCGGATCGTTTTCAGAATCGACTGAAGTTGCTAACATTTTAATAATTTTTGATCCCTCTAGCTCCCTTTGCTCTCAAGTTGTTTTCTGTTGCTTTTCGCTTTTTCTCCGCTGATCTTTCACGAGTTTCTTTCCTCTTTTACTGTCTCACCCAATCTTTTGGTACTGTATTTGCACATATGGCCTTATACGTACCAAAGCAATTATCCCAATAAAAAGTCTTATCCTCATCAGTCATTTTGACTCCAAATTCTTCTGCAAGTTCTGCTTCGTAATTCTCATCGTGAGTTCTAATGTTGTAGGCGTTCTTAGTGAGCTGATCATCAAAGCCGCTCGCTTTTTGGTACCATTCGACACTTTTAAGTTTTTGTTGGCAGCGTTCATTCTTTCTGAGTTTGTTAAAATGTTCATAATCGTCTCTTATTTTTTTCGCCACTGTTTTTTCGTGCATGGGATAGACATTGTTATTAATCCAATCTCGTCTCAGTTCATTTGCAACTATCTTGCTAGCATCATCTCGAGTCATTGACTTTTTCTGTCCTTTTACTCCTTTTTACCAATCACAACTATCCCTGGTGGCAACTGGTCGGTTTAAATCCACTTCTGTGTAGGTTTCCCCAAAAAGTTCTTTTCTGGCGGCACTGCGTGATTTCCTTTCACCAGCCATTATGACCAATCAGCAGGAAACAACATCACTTATATACAAACAATATATTCGCTCAGTTATGGACTATTAGCTCAAAAACACACATAAACGCCTTACAGACAATACAAAACAACGCACTTCGTATCATTACAGGATGTACTCAAACAACACCAATAGAACACCTGCACACAGAAACAAAAATACTGAAAATTAGGGAACATTTAGACATGAGGGGAACACAATTCATGGCAGTAGCGACAACTAACACACAACACCCTTGCCACTACATGTACAATCATGCACCAACACCTCGCACCATTAAGGTAACACCAGAGAGACATTATAACCAAATACTCCATTCCATACCACGCCCCACAGACATCACACAGTACAGAAAACACACACACACACACACACACACACCTAACCCATAAAGCACTGACATGACTCGGTCCGAATGCAGTCCTAGTTGCGAAGCCGCCACCCATCGACAGGTCAGAGACCAGCCTGAGCAGATCGGATCGAGTTAACTTAGCACGATTCCGATGTGGACATCACCCAACTTACAGACATATAAACACAGACTAGACAACTCTACAGACGACACCTGCCACCTGTGCCAGGACACACCACAAACAATTGAACACATTATGACAGACTGTACCGCTCTAGCACAACATAGAACACAACATAACATCACTAGTGCGCTGAACCTCTGGTCCACTCCGGAGAGGGCTATCGTACCTGCGTGCCGCCGGTTTGCTTGATCAGGGTGGGCTGATCGGCTAACCAACAACAACAACCAATCAACAGTCACTACTGCAAGTACAGTAAAACCCCATTAGTCGGCACATAACACCGAAATATGATAACTAATACAAATTATAGTCATGCTAGACATAGACGTATGAGGCGGGGATCTAGGGGGTCGGCAGCCCCCTCCCTCCCCCGGACTAGGGAATTGAGCATTTTCAGGGCAAATATTGAGCATTTTCAGGGCAAATACTGAAATTTTCAAGGTAGATTTTTCCTGACATTCCTTTGTTTTTTTATTTATTTCTTGAGGTGAATTAATTACTTGCTACTATACTTGTAGTTAATAATTAAATCGCAAGTTGAGGACTTACTGAATTCTACATCAACTGCAATGCTGTAGTTTTGATTGTCATTTAGAAATGTTGTAGCAAAATTTTATCTCATTTTTGTAAATTGTAATGTTTTTTATATAAAAAAAAAGGCTTTAATATATGTTACTCATACCTTTGTGTTATTTTATGCTACCCTACTGCTTATGCAGAAATCAGGGCACCCTGAAAATTTTCAGCGCAAATTTTTTCCGCCCCCCCCCCCCAGTAAAGTGCCATTCCATACGTACGCCTATGATGCTAGATGTATCATATATATTATTATTATTAAAGTAGATTATATCAAATATTGTATTTGATATATTATTTATTATTATTATTATTAAAGTAATATATACAATTATTATTAAAGTAAATTAGCACAACATTGATAGTACAAGAAACCACAAAAAAGAAAGCAACCAGAACACCAGTATGGAATAGCTATAAATATATATGCTTACAACATGGTATCGTATGTGGTACCTTTACTTCTTAATTAAATATAAATTATTAATTAATGGAATTAAATATCTCCAAAATTGCCTCGGGATTGGCGACATAGTCTATTGAGAATGAAAATAATTGCCATACATACATAGAACCCAATATGGAGGCATTGGGCCCACCCAACCACAAGAAAAATGAATTATTTCGTGTTCAAAATTTTCCACTGCTGACTCATGAAAATTACTTCGAGAGAAGAGTCAACGAACTTTGCAAAATCAGCAAATAATAAAAGACGAAGATTTATATTATATTAGCGGCTCGCTCGGAGCTTGCTTATGTTACAGCGATGCTTTAAGCAAGGAAGATGTACTTTATCTTCCTATACGTTCTGACGAAATCCTCATAATATAAAACCTAATAACTATAAAAAGGATAGGCCTATTCCTTTAGGTATTTAAGTGTAGTAAATGGCTATAGCCAATAAACCGAAAAAGATCGTCGCGCCCTACGAACAAAAGCGAGGCCCAACGAAATAATAATGTGAGGTAATTTCTTTCTTTACCATTAGGCAGCGCAAATACTGAAGGTAAATAAACATAAAGAGGTCCTTTGAAGACCTACATATACATAACTCTCTAACGAAAAAACGTAGGGTTTTGTCGTTAACTCTCCACTGAAATCTGCTGGAAATTTCCAACGGATGAGGGCAACAGGCAATCAACCCATAGCCCTATATAGTTTTTTCATATGGTGGCCCGTGTGGGGAAGTAACCTCTCTAAAATTTACACTAACACAAACTTTACTCTTTTACACTAACCGTAAACAAAGCCTTGTTCATTTAACAGGCTTAATTCATTTTAGGTCCTATAAAAATAGGCGAATTTCAACCTAAGCCTATTTAGTAGGCCCACTTCACCTTAAGCCTATTTACTAGGTCCTACTCTTTAAACTCAAAACAAAGCCTTGTTCATTTAACATGCTTAATTCAATTTAGGTCCTATAAAAATAAGCCAAATCTCAACCTAATCCTATTTAATAGGCCCACAACATAAGCCTATTTATCAGGCCACTTTACATTACCTAATAGGCCTAATATACTCTACACTAAAGGCCTACTTCAAACACTACAATTTGCAATTTAAATATACAAGAAACCTACCTCACAAAGTAGGCACAACTCTTTACTTAAGGCCTATCCTAACTAAAAACACTAAGTTTTTAATTCAACCTGTGGTGTAGGTTATAAAATTTATTTCAGCAATTTAACTTACTTATAAAACTTCTTTTTTTTTTTTCTAACATCACGTGGAAGTGCGTGTAGCTACATTATTCAACCTTTAATCGTAGAAAGAATAAAGAATAAAGCAAAATTTAGTAAAGAATTCATTCTCTTTATTCTTGACTGAAAGAAAATCCTAAAAGAACTTTTTATCAAAACATTTGAAGGACAGGACCGGAAATAATTTCATTATATACTTCCAATCCTAAATTGTTGGACAAATTAATAAAGAAAATAAGGTACAAATGAGAAATGAGAATATTAAACAGGACATTTTGACCAAATATAATAAGAAACTGATAGGAAGGAGCTAAAAACCTCAACGTATGTCGACAGTTAGCAGCTGACGAGGAAGCTTCTAACAGTGGCTGTATCTTCCAGCGCGGGACATGTCAACGCGAAAAAGAGGTGACGTCAAACCGAAACATCAACGCACTAGAGTAGTGGCCAAACTTCCTCAAATCTCCGCGCAGCGGGCTGTTTACGGTTGGCCAGACTGGCAGTTGACGGCCTGTTGCGTGACACTGTCAGAGTGCCGATCGGCTCCCGGGGCCGGACCTGTACCAGCGTGCTATTTTTTTCATTTACGGGGAGCAATTGTGTGCTCCCCGGACTACTCTTACTCTCCGGCGACATTAAGACTAGTCCAGGCCCCACTACAACTTACACATGTCATCATACACAAAGACATAGACACAGTGGGACCATGAGACACATACAGAGGCATAATATTAACATATGACAGTACAACGTAAATGGCCTCACAAACAAAATCATGCAGCTTAGGGAATTTCTACACAAACAAAACATTCACATAGCACTTATACAAGAAACAAAACTAAAACGCACACACAAAACACCCACCATCCCTGACTTCACGGCGATCCGTCAAGATCGTACTGGGGTTTCACGGGGGTGGACTCATCACTTACATACGTAAAAGCAATAGCTACACTGATGCACCCAAAACATTACAAACACAATCCAAGCAGATAACACGATAGAAATACAGGCAGTTAACATTAAAACGCGCAAAACACAACACCACACTCATCAACATTTACATCACACCAGATAAATGCAAAAAACTTCACTTTTTTCTACGTGAAGGTCAAAATATGAAAATAAAACCCCACTCTAATAGACAGAGTTTATTTCCACAACAGTTTCGACGCCCACTGGCATCCTCCTCGGGTGGATACAGAAACACGAATGAACCAAAACAAAAGGGAAAACAGTCCAGGGACCGACCGTTAAGAAATTCGCACCTAGGTTAGATCCCATTCTCCCGACACCGGAAGGGCATTTTCCGGTGTCGGAAGAATGGGATCTAACCTAGGTGCGAATTTCTTAACGGTCGGTCCCTGGACTGTTTTTCCCTCTTGTTTTGGTTCATTCGTGTTTCTGTATCCACCCGAGGAGGATGCCAGTGGGCGTCGAAACTGTTGTGGAAATAAACTGTCTATTAGAGTGGGTTTTTATTTTCATATCACACCAGATAGTTCACCTCAGGTGTCAGCCAATTACAATCCACAGTTACACAATCTGGCCCCTCTCACTAATGTCATCTTAGGAGGAGACTTCAACGCTGAAGACACGAGTTGGTACCTGCACAACCAAAGCAACACCAGACGCGCCAACATAGCTACACAACTAAACAGCCTCTTCATTCTTAACAATACAGAAGAACATATACACATACCACATCAAGCAGGATAGTCAAACTCCTCCCCAGACATAACGTTCTGTTCCCCCTCACCAGCAACACATACACACTGGAGAACAGAAAAACAACTGTCATCAGACCACCTGCCCATCATCATTATAGCACACCCATCACAAACATCAATGCAACACTCAAGACATTTAATTAGATCATCAATAATGCACACAAATGCATACCCAAGGGCAGCATTAGGAAATACAACCCAAATTACACTAGAGAAATAGCCCACCTCATAAGGCAACGTAACAACCTCAAACATAACACACAAACACCACACACAGAAGCCATAAAACAGCAGATACAACAGCTCAACACAGAAATAAACGACAAACTTAAAGAAAAACAAACAGAAACATTTAGGAAATTCATAAGAACACTAAACCACTCCACAGATACATCCAGGCTATACAAGACTATAAACAGCATTACCCACTCAAACAGCGGCATTCACACCTGACACACGGCTATCTGTCGCAGCCAAAATAATATCCCAACATATACACAACAAGCTAACATTCTAGTTAATCACTACGCAAAGATAAGTCACTTACACAGAGACAACAACCAGAAACACGTAGACAGACAAACAGCCAGACACAAGAAAACCTACAGACTTGACATGACCATTACACCCTTCAATACAGACCAGACCACCAAGATCATCAAAAACATTAAGAATTCGAAGGCTACTGGACCAGACCACCAAGATCATCAAAAACATTAAGAATTCGAAGGCTACTGGACCAGCCAACATATCCAACATACACCTTAAACACTTGGGCCCAAAGGGAATACTAGCTCTCACAAACATCAGCATATATTCATACCACCACTGTATTATTCGTGACATATGGAAACAATTTAAAATTATTACACTACTTAAGCCGAACAAAAATCCAACAGAACCAGCTTCCTATAGACCCATTACTTTACTATGCACCCCTTCCAAAGTAACAGAAAGACTAATCTTACAAATCACCAACCCACACATACCACTATCGGCCACTCAACCACGACATTACTCACTAACCTCACGCACCATATCATGGATGGTATCAACTCCAGACGACCAGCTCAACGTACACTATTAGCAACAATAGACATTAGTAAAGCATTTGATGCTATCCCACGCTTCCCTCTCATAAACAAAATACTCAACACAAACATGCACAATAACACCAAAAGGTGGCTGAGCAACTATCTTTCAGGAAGATACTTACATGTCACATTTAAAGGCAAATCATCCAAAAACAAGCTTTTTCCGAAAGGGGTCCCTCAAGACTCTGTTCTCTCACCAACACTGTTCAACTTATACATGCATGACATTCCAACATCCATAGATAACAAGCTTACCTTATCATCAATGCAGATAATATCACCCTAACATCCACCCACAACAACATCGACACCGCTACAAATAACCTACAAACATACATAAACAGTATACAAGACTGGCTCACACACAATAGACTCAAAGTAGCGCCCACAAAATCAACCATCACTTTGCTAATAAGCAACACAAAAGAACACCAGACAACTCCACAGATTACACTAAACAACACCAACATTCCACACACTCACAGGACCAAAATACTTGGGGTCACATACAACACACCATTATCTTTTGCAAACCACATTCAGGACATTAAAAACAAATGTACGTCAAGACTTAACACGCTTAGGGTACTAACAGGCACAAACTTTGGACACCAGCAGGAAACAACATCACTCATATACAAACAATATGTTCGCTCAGTTATGGACTATGCTAGCCCATGCTGGATACCCATTATCTCAAACACACACATAAACACCTTACAGACAATACAAAACAACGCACTTCGTATCATTACAGGATGCACTCAAACAACACCAATAGAACACCTGCATACAGAACCAAAAATACTGAAAATTAGGGAACATTTAAACATGAGAAAACACAATTCATGGCAGTAGCGACAACTAACCCACAACACCCTTGCCACTACATGTACAATCATGCACCAACACCTCGCACCATTAAGGTAACACCAGAGATATATTATAACCAAATACTCTAGTCCATACCACGCCCCACAGACATCACACAGTAAAGAAAACACACACAACACACACACACACACACACACACACACACACACACACACCAGGGGCGTAACTAACGGGTGGAACGGGAGGGTACATGTCCCCCCAACTTTTGAACTGAGGGGGATAATATAGGTTTTGTCCCCCCCCAACTTTTGAACTGTGGGGATAATACAGGTTTTGTCCCCCCCACCCACCCCAACTTTTAATCTAAGTTAGCTTACGTGAATGAAAATATTTAGTTCTTGAAATAATCTATGATGGGTAAATCTTTAATTATATTAGTCCTATTAGTATGCTGGAAAATATTACTGATTCAGTACTAATACTGCAGTGATAGATACTTTAATGAGACATCTAGTTATTTTTTACTTTAATTATTGCATATATTGTTTTCCTTTAATGTTAAATATCATATATACTTGATATACATAAGGTAGTTGTGAAAATGCTTCTTTGATTTTCCTATTACTATCATGAATATAGATCATTCTCTAAATCATAGTATTTTAAGAGCATCATTTTGGTCGCAAACACATTACCTACAGGATAGCAGCAGAGAAATTCATCGCAGGATTTTTCATCATTAATAGTTGTCCCCCCAACTTTTGAAAGCTAGTTACGCTCTTCAGGGCCTTTTTTAAGGAATTTTTACTAGTGGGCCACTTTAAAAAAAAGGGGCACATATATCTAAAAAGGGTAGACACCAAGTACTAATACTAATATATTAATAAAATACTAATCACTAAATAAAATACTAATCACTACCTTATTTTCGGTATCCACAGGTATTCACTATCTATATAAGCAGTAACAGTAAAGTGAAAACCAACACTAAACACCGAAAAAGGCGAAAACGTTACCTCCAGTTCCTCTAAACGCACATAAACAATCCCTCTAACCGCCACAGTCAGTCACTCAGCTGATCGCTCCCATTTTCTTCTCAAGTGCATGGGAGACCTTGCTGGAATCAATATTTTTACTCCAAAGCTTAAAATTGACTAGTGGGCCAACAGAATGTGACTAGTGGGCCAAATACAAGGGCAAGTGGGCCATTTGGCCCACTAGTATATATGTTAAAAAAGTCCCTGACGCTCTTGCACACACACCTAACCCACAAAGCACTGACACGACTCGGTCCGAATGCGGTCCTAGGTGCGAAGCCGCCACACATTGACAGGTTAGAGACCAACCTGAACAGATGATCGAGTTAACTTAGTACGATTCCGATGTGGACATCACCCCAACTTACAGACATATACTCGTAAACACAGACGAGACACCTCCACAGACGACACCTGCCACCTGTGCCAGAACACACCACAAACAATTGAATACATTATGACAGACTGTACTGCGCTAGCACAACATAGAACACAACACATTACTAGTGCGCTGAACCTCTGGTCCACTCCGGAGAGGGCTATCGGTTACCGCGTGCCGCCGGTTTGCTTGATCAGGAAGGGCTGATCGGCTAACCAACAACAACAACATCACAAAATTCAACTTAGAACTTTAACATCACACAGACCTAAAACAAATGCATGAATTCAAACCTACAACCACCTATTCTTAACCCTATTTTAAGTCCTATTTCACATATAGGTCTAACACACACATTCTAAGTCCTAATGCAAAAACTTCACTTTTTTCTACGTGAAGGTCAAAATATGATAATAAAAACCCATTCTAATAGACAGAGTTTATTTCCACAACTGTTGTGGAAATAAACTCTGTCTATCAGAGTGGGTTTTTATTATCATATTCTAAGTCCTATTTGACATATAGGCGTAACCTATTTTAAGTCCTATTTGACATATAGGCGTAACCTATTTTAAGTCCTATTTGACATATAGGCGTTACCTATTCTAAGTCCTATTTGACATATAGACGCAACCTATTCTAAGTCCTATTTGACATATAGGTGCAACCAGGGGTGTGCTGCCAATTTCTTAACAACCGGTTCTGATACAGATAGGGGTGTAAATCGGCGAGCGCCAATGGCGCGAGTCATCAAGCTAGGAGGTCTGGGGTAAGTGGTAGGCAGTGATGGGCATCGATACATGAAAATCGCTAAAGCGATACCGATACATCGATACATGAAGAACGTCTTAGGCGATACCGATACGCCGATACTTTCTAGATGTCTTAAGCGATACCGATACCGATACATGCATCGCCGGTACATTTTTATAATTATTCATTTAATATGTAGGACGTAGGTATTAGATTGAGGTGACGTGTATGTATATATATGTATATAGTCTAAAAGTCACTAAAGGGTAAATATCACTAAATCTAAGCTGAATGGCAAGAGCAAGTCATAAACGAACCAACGCGGCTGTTCGTATTGCTTTGGTCTGGCCTAGACATGTTTTTTCCTATCTGACCTAATCTTTGGTGCTGAGTATAATTAGGTGGTGTTTCTAAGGTGACAAATGGGGTAGAAAGTTGTTCGTACTTAAGTATAGTTAGGGGTAATGTCTATAGCTTCTAAATTGGTAATCTAAGAGAGAGTTAGGTAGGCTGTTTGTGGGACACAGAAATAAAACGGTAGGCTTCAAGGAATACCTAATTCAACGCACCGGTAAGTGCTTTTGATTGTTTGCTAGAACCTAAGTAACCTAACTGAGGTGTCTACCCCACGCTATCACATTTGGCGACGAGGATGGGATTCTATTAAATTTGGCTCATTGGTTTGATTTGGTTTATTGGGTTCAAGTGGTTGCTTGGAAAATTGGATGTAGCCTAGTGGGTCGTCCGATTTGGTTTGTTTGTGTGGGTAAGCTACCGTACTATAGCGTAGGTCCCGCCGCCCTAATTCTAAAACTAATTCATACTCAGCCCTAATTCTAAAACTAATTCCTACTCAGCCCTAATTCTAAAACTAATTCCTACTCAGCCCTAATTCTAAAACTAATTCCTACTCAGCCCTAACTCTAAAACTAATTCCTACTCAGCCCTAACTCTAAAACTAATTCCTACTCAGCCCTAACTCTAAAACTAATTCCTACTCAGCCCTAACTCTAATATAATTCACTATTCAGCCCTAACTCTAATACAATTCACTATTCAGCCCTAACTGGGGAGTAACTAGATCAAATTTAAACCCAATCTAACCTACTTCACGTGATTTGGCCTAATTCGGTTTTGCTCTAGCATGTCGGTGATTGGCCATATATGCCCCTACGAAGACTCTGGG
The DNA here is from genome assembly GCA_023014485.1 of Bathynomus jamesi. Taxonomy (NCBI): domain Eukaryota; kingdom Metazoa; phylum Arthropoda; class Malacostraca; order Isopoda; family Cirolanidae; genus Bathynomus; species Bathynomus jamesi. Next base: position 68,419 of record JAJOZX010011185.1, read on the forward strand.
GATGACTTCGAAGCTTATGCCATTAGGGTGAGGTTGTTTTTCGAGGCAAATTCCATTCCGGATGCTATGAAAGTACCTACCTTTTTAACTATAATAGGCCCTAAAACGTTTGGTTTAGTTATGGACCTAGTTTCTCCTAAAGCACCGGAAACCTGCACCTATAATGAATTGGTACAGGCCCTAACCGATCACTACAAACCCCGAGTAGTTCTCACCTATGAACGTTTCAAATTTTATTCGAGGCATCAGACGGGAAATGAAAGCATTGCAGAGTTTGTTGCAGGAATAAAAAGCCATAGCCGTACGTGTAAATTTGGGGACAAATTAGATGAAATGCTAAGAGATAGGTTTGTAATGGGTCTCAAAGAGGAGTCTACCCAGAGAGCCCTATTAGCCATACAGGACCTAACTTTTAGTCAGGCTGTAGAAATAGCTACGGCTAGAGAAGCAGCTGCTAAAGCTGTTAGAGCTTTTGGCAATCATAGTAGTAAAGCCCAACACGTAAATAGCTTTAAATCTTCTAGGCCTGGCAGACCTAACGAGCCTACTAGACAGGCAAATAAAAGGTATGAGGCGAATACGACTAAGCCTACTAATCCTACTAAGCCTTCCAAGCCATGTACAGGGTGTGGAAAACACCATTGGAAGAAAGATTGCCCTTTTAAAGAAGCAGGTTGCCGAAACTGTAGTAAAATAGGCCACATCGCTAAAGTGTGTTTTTCAAAGAAAACAAAGGGTGAAAATTCTAATTTTAACCTCTCTAGTGTAAATCCTGAAAGGGGAAATACTTCGAACATTGGAGTGGAGTACCTATTTTATGAGCAACAAAGTGGGAATAATACAGGCCCATATATTGTAGAGGTAGGCCTAAATGGAATTACAGTTCCTCTAGAACTGGATACAGGTGCTGCCCGGACTGTCATGTCCAGGAAGGTTTTTGAGGGAACTTTCCGAAATGCACCTAAACTACATGCCTCTAAAACTATCTTGAAGAAATATGGAGACATACAAATACCTATTTGTGGAGAAGCATACGTCACAGTTACACTCAACCAGAAAACTTTGTCTCATCCCTTAACCCTTTTAGTGGTGGATGAGCAAGGGCCTACTCTACTAGGCCGTGATTGGATTGATGCTTTGAAAATGCCAATTGACAAAATCTTGCCAAGGGGTCAGGCAGATGTGCATACACTCTCATATCCATCTGACATAGACTCATTGTTAAAGGAGTTTTCTTCTTTTTGGGCCTGAAGTAGGCAACCTAAAAGGCCATCAGGTCTGCATAGAAGTAGATCCTAATGTAACTCCGAAATTTTGTAAGGCTCGTTCAATTGCGCATGCACTGCGGGAGAAGGTAGATTTAGAAATTGACAGGCTGCTAAAAGATAAAATTATTGAACAAGTCACACACGCTAAGTGGGCTGCCCCAGTAGTTCCTGTACTAAAACCGGACAAGTCCGTGCGGTTATGCGGGGATTACCGTTTAACAGCAAATAGAGCCGTCCTTCTAGATTGCTATCCTATACCCAAGCCTGATGAATTATTTAGCTCTCTTGCTGGGGGTAAATATTTCACAAAACTCGATATGTCCCAAGCCTATGCTCAACTAAGTTTAGACGAAAACTCTAAAGAATTAACTATCATAAATACGCACCGAGGCCTATATAAGTACAATAGGCTATGCTATGGAATAGCATCGGCTCCGGGTATTTTTCAGAGGACAATGGACCAAGTTCTAGGTCACATTCCAGGGGTACTTTGCTTTCTAGATGATGTCCTCATTTCAGGTTCGTCTAAAAAAGAACACCTAACTAGATTAACCACGGTTCTAAAAAGACTCCGGGATGCCGGACTTAAGCTAAAGAGAGAAAAGTGTTCATGGGTCACTAATGTTTCATATTTAGGGTTCCGCCTAGATGCCTCAGGCATTCATCCAACGGTGGATAAACTAGAAGCAATAGAAAAGGCACCACCTCCACAAAACATCGCACAGTTACAAGCTTATTTAGGTCTCCTAAACTTTTATAGGAAATTTTTGCCTAATGCATCGACTTTCCTTGAACCCCTAAATAAGCTATTACGATCTGGGGAACAGTGGAGATGGGAGAAAACTCAAAAGGAAGCATTTGAGGCTTCCAAGGACGTACTACTAAAGTCCACTCTCCTAGTGCATTATGATCCTAAACTTCCTCTCGTAGTTTCAGCAGACAGCAGTTCTTATGGAATTGGGGCAGTGTTATCTCACCACATTGATGGTGTAGATAGGCCTATCTGTTTTGCTTCTAGAACACTAACCGAGACGGAAAGACGATATGCACAAGTGGAACGTGAAGCATTAGCCTTAGTATTTGCAGTAAAAAATTTCATTACTATCTATGGGGTCATGAATTTAAACTAATTACTGACCATAAGCCTCTTTTAGGTTTATTTTCACCTAATAAAAATATTCCAGTTATGGCCTCAGGTAGGATTCAACGATGGGCACTGATTCTACAAGCCTATAAATTTGACTTAGTACATCGGTCAGGTAAACTTCTAGGTACGGCTGATGCGCTAAGTAGGTTGCCCTTAGAAAATCCAAATGATTGTGTACCTATACCTACAGAATGGGTTCACTTGGTGGAGTTTTTGGAATCCACTCCAGTATCTGCGGTACAAATAGAGCAGTGGACAAAATCAGACCCTATTCTGTCTAGGGTCATCCATTTCTACTCAGTTGGTTGGCCTACTAAGGTTGAGAGTGAATTACAGCCTTTTTATCAACGTCAGTCTGGCCTCTCGATTCAAAATGGCTGTTTCTTATGGGGCCACAGAGTGATTATTCCAAATAAAGGCAGGTCGAATTTAGTGAAGGAACTTCACGCTGAACACATGGGCGCAACAAAAATGAAAGAGCTGGCGAGAGCTTAATTCTGGTGGCCTGGTTTAGATGGAGAACTCGAATCATTGGTTCGTTCCTGTCAAAGCTGCCTAGAGAACAGAGATCTCCCAAGGAAAAGTCCACTTCATCCTTGGGAATGGCCTACTATACCGTGGCATAGGATCCATGTTGACTATGCAGGTCCTATAAATAATAATTATTTCCTAGTCATTGTGGACGCCTACTCTAAGTGGGTGGACATTTTTCCAACCACTTCCACGACTTCGGGTGTTACTATTCGCTTACTCCGTTCGGTTTTCGCTCGATGGGGTTTACCCGTAGTCCTGGTTTCCGACAATGGTACTTGTTTTATGAGTGAGGAATTTCGTTCCTTCGTCCACCTAAATGGCATTAGACATGTCCGGTCTAGTGTTTTCCACCCATCTACTAACGGTCTCGCGGAAAACATGGTCCGTACTTTCAAGTCGGCCTTGCGTCATTCTCGTGGGGAGGAAATGCAAGTGGTGTTGGATAAATTTTTGTTTAAATATCGAATAACACCACACACCACGACGGGGGTGTCTCCCTCTAAACTTCTGATTGGTCGGGGAATTCGTTCAGTTTTCGATTTGTTACGTCCAAACGAAACGTTACAACAACGAGTTTTACGCCATCAGGAAAAACAGAAGTTGTACCACGACACCAAAAGAGGGAGAGTTCTAGAAGCGCAACCTAATGATCCAATTATGATTCGCAACTATGGGGCTGGACCAAAATGGGTTCCTGCAACTGTGCAGGAGAGAACGGGCCCTGTTTCCTTCAAGTGCCAACTAGAAGATGGTCGTTCTATTAAACGCCATCAGGACCAGATATGGGAACGTGAAGTGCAGAAGGACCAGAGTCTTCCGGAAGAGAGAACTGATCCTCCGGAAAGTGGTTCAACTTGCCCGCCTATACAGGTTGCACCTAATCCTACTACATCAACCCCGCTCCGCAGGTCGTCTAGGGTCCCTCATCCCCCTGACAGACTAAACTTGTAGGGGAGGAGTGAGGTGACGTGTTTGTATATATATGTATATAGTCTAAAAGTCACTAAAGGGTAAATATCACTAAATCTAAGCTGAATGGCAAGAGCAAGTCATAAACGAACCAACGCGGCTGTTCGTATTGCTTTGGTCTGGCCTAGACATGTTTTTTCCTATCTGACCTAATCTTTGGTGCTGAGTATAATTAGGTGGTGTTTCTAAGGTGACAAATGGGGTAGAAAGTTGTTCGTACTTAAGTATAGTTAGGGGTAATGTCTATAGCTTCTAAATTGGTAATGTAAGAGAGAGTTAGGTAGGCTGTTTGTGGGACACAGAAATAAAACGGTAGGCTTCAAGGAATACCTAATTCAACGCACCGGTAAGTGCTTTTGATTGTTTGCTAGAACCTAAGTAACCTAACTGGGGTGTCTACCCCACGCTATCACATAGATATTATTGTTTATACTAGTAATTTGTACGCACTGTAAGTAAAATCAACATTTTAATGGGTTTTATAGATGTAAATAAAAACAATTGCTTTATTTAATGAAAGTATGTTTTAATTTTGTAGGATACATGAATGACTGAAAATATTACATTAACAATTAAAAGTAATTACTATTACCCTTCAAAAATACCAGCTGGCTAAACATCTGGTCAGACAGTCTATTCCTTTTTGGAGCGTGAATGTGACCAGCCAAACTAAACAACCGTTCTACAGGAGCATAGGATGGTAGTGGTGTGTTATACTTCAGGAAGACCCGTAGAATTCCTGGGTACTGCCTCAGAGATTGGAGAGAATGACTTCCGTCACCAGATACTGTAAAACTTCCATCTCAGTGGAATCTTGGGTTGCAGAGACATTAGTGGAAGCAGACTCATAACAGAAGAAATCATCTGCACTTCCGTCAGATGCAGCATCACTTAGTTGTTGCTGGGGGGTCTGCTCGCTGAGGCTCTTAACAGCATTAACCAACATTTCTTGAACCCTCTTTTGACAATGTTAGTATTAAATTTGCCTTTTATTGTCATCCACTTTAACTTGAACAGAGGATTTGAAGACGATGCCAGTATTGCTGCTTTACACTCATGCGACGCATCAAGGCACAAACTTTTCAAACCGCTTAGTGAACCCTACTGTGACTGCATTGAGAAGTGACTGACAATGACGCAATGCCTCCGAATTCAAACGCTCTAGCTTCTTCTCTACAACTAACAATGTTTCTATATTATGGTTAATTAATCTCAATAACACAAGTACAAACGTGTTTAAACGTTGCGCCGTACTGTGTGACGTGACCAGTAGAGTAGTACTGTCATTAAATAAATATTTAAAAATATTATTATTTATGTATATTCATAAATATAACTCAGTAGTCATATTATAACATCTATTTAAATATTTAAAAATTCTTATTAATGTATCGATGTATCGATTTTTTTCGATACATTTAAGAAAATTGACCTTAGCGATACCGATAAATCGATACTTTTGTCAAGTAGCTAAAGCGATACCGATACCGATACAAAAGTATCGATCGATATGTATCGGCAATACATGTATCTAGATACTGCCCATCACTGGTGGTAGGGACCCCAGCGGGGTCCGGGGCGGAGCCCCAGAAGCCAACGCATTTTAGCTTTTCCAAACAGCATTTTGTAACATTTTGGCAGAAATTATTTAACATATTCTTTATACTCACAAATGACATAAATATCTAAAAATAAACTAATTTTTCAACAAATAAATAAATAAATATTGGAACGACCATTGCTTGTGATACTATTTATATTTTTATATAAAATCCTGAAAACATTTAAAATAACACTGGTCAACAAAGATTTTTCATCAGAGTAAAATTTGTGGTGGCTGGATAGCATTTTTCACGCTGATTCCAAAACTGCATTCAGATTTTTTCTAGCACGTATAGTTTTCAAGATGAAGGCATATATATAACTACACAGATTTAACCATTTTAAATAGGCAAAAACTAATATTTCAACATTTGATTGTGTTTATTTTATTGTGTTTTTTAGTTTATTCATCTTATTTATTTCAATTATCTTAATTATACATCTATGTATTTCAGGTGTGAGCTTTTATGTCTAGCAGCATTGTGATTCAGGCAACAACGCCGTGCTTTGTGTGTCAAAAGATCAGTCCAGTCCAAGAACTTGTTGTGTCAAGTTGGTGTACATTTTTTTTGAATTTATAGTTTGCTCAGGTCAGTCACATGCCTCGACAATGTAAGAATGACCCCGACAAGTTCTGTTTCGTATGCGGCCAGTTGACAACTAAAACACAGCGACGAAGTATTACAACCGACATTAAGAAAATATACAAGCTATACTTTGGTTGCCATCTAGGTGACCAAGATAAACCATGGGCGCCACATCAAATCTGTTCTGGCTGTTCAAATGGATTACGTGATTGGCTTAACAAAAAGAAAGCTTCAATGCCATTTGCCATACCCATGATATGGAGGGAGCCGAGAGATCATCATGAACTGTTATTTTTGTAGTGTGAACTTAATGGGGTTTTCTGCCAAGAACAAACACCAGATTGTATATCCAAACTTGGATTCAGCACGTAGACCAGTAAAACATGATGAAACATTGCCCATTCCAATTCCCCCAAGTGATAGGCTAGATTCTATCATAGATGACATGGAAAGTGATGAAGGTGCAACTGGCGTTTCCGGACCATCTACAGAACCAGAGCACACTTTTGAAGGTAGACATTTAGAGCCTAAAAAGTTAACCCAAGGACAGTTGAATGATCTTGTTAGAGACTTATCGCTGTCTAAAGAGAAATCAGAGCTTCTCGCCTCAAGACTAAAGGAGAACAATTTACTTGAGAACAATGTTCGTATTAGTTACTACCGAAAGCGGAATTTTGAATTAACAGCATTCTTTTCAGTAGACGGTCCTCTCTGTTATTGCCATGACATCAATGGACTATTTACAGCCATATCTCAGACGTATGTGGCATCTGAGTGGCGCCTCTTTATTGATTCGTCGCAGAGAAGCCTGAAAGCAGTTCTTTTGCATAATGGTAATATAATGCCATCCATCCCCATTGCCCATTCCGTCCATCTAAAAGAGACATATGACAATATGGATATACTACTTAAGGCAATCAAATACGACAGTCATCAATGGAATGTTTGTGGAGATCTAAAAGTTATAGGAATGCTTATGGGTATGCAGTCAGGATTCACAAAATTTTGTTGTTTCCTTTGCCTGTGGGACAGTCGCGCCACTATAGAACATTACACCAAAAGTGACTGGCAACTTAGGTATACATATGTCCCAGGGATAAGCAATGTCCAGTCTGTCCCTTTAGTGGATCCCCAAAAGATCTATCTGCCACCTCTTCACATTAAACTTGGTTTAATGAAGAATTTTGTTAAAGCAATGGGTAAAGTCAATTCTGAAGGGTTCCAATACCTTTCAAGGAAATTTCCGAAGGTTACTGCAGCAAAATTGAAGGAAGGAATTTTTGTTGGGCCACAAATAAGGGAGGTTTTGAATGACACTGAATTTTAAAAAGTCCTAAGTCCGCTGGAATTGAAGGCTTGGCTGGCGTTCAAATGGATATGTGAAAACTTTCTTGGAAGCAACAAGTCACCTTCAAAGAAATGGAGTGTCGAATGTCGTTAAAAATTCACTTCCTGCATTCCCACTTAGATTTCTTTCCTGAAAACCTTGGTGCAGTGAGTGACGAGCAAGGAGAGCGCTTCCATCAAGATATTCAGATGATGGAGAAGCGCTACCAAGGATATTGGAATGAAAGCATGATGGCGGACCATTGTTGGATGCTGTATCGTGACAATCCAGGCCAAATTTACAAAAGGAAATCACACTCACAGCGCTTTTAATAAAATAATGTATATATTCTTTATTTATAAGTACATTGAATAAGGTATATGATGTATTTGTTGTTTAGCATTCCTAAGTGTGATCTATACATCCATAAATTTTCTTATAGCAATATCAAAAACTTAAAAATATCAAAACCAGTGTATCTATATAACTATACGTGCTAGAAAAAACATAAAACCAGATTCGGAATCAGCGCGAAAGATGCATTAAGAAAAGTGTGATCATGTTTGTGATGAGAAAACAAAGTTTCATTTTGTTGGCCAGTGTAATTTAGATAAAAATAATTTCTACTGACTGTTAAATATTTGTTGAAAACAAACAAACGGTTCGGTGATCCAATCAAAATTTAACAACCGGTTCGGGCGATCCGGACCGAACCGGTCCCAGCAAACCCCTGGATTAAGGATACTATGGATCTGGATGTTCCCTAATCAGGCCACCATCCCCGTGTGGTCTGAAATAACATTAGCATTATCTATATATAAATATTCAATGTAAATTTCATATTTACATTTAGGATAAACAGTTCTAATTGTGGCATATGTGCATGTATTATATGTATTTATATGGCTTCCAAGACAATGCTCCCAAGACAATTCTATTTTTACAAATTTTTAAATTCCCTGTCGCCCAGTACCCTAAAATTTCATTTACTGGGCGACAAATTTTCTTCAGTGGGTGACATTCATGTTGCCCACTCACTAGGTTAAAAAATGCTCTGACACCCTGAATCAGCTGATTTCTAGGCAGTCCTGCAGTATTTGAACTGATACTGTGGCTGTCTTCAAACTGAATGTGTTTAAACGCTTCAGACTGGATTAACTGCTCAACTTCTGTTTCATGGCACCCCAAATTTTCTTTAAGAGCTGATAGTGCTCTTATTGTACGTCTTACAAATTTATCTGCTTTCTGAAATGTTGTAGAGCGTGCTTGGAAAGCATCAGATAACAAGGCAATTTCCTCCAGAATATCAATGATCAAAGCGAAGTCTTGCAAAAACGTTAGGTTACTCATTTTTTTGGCCATTCCAACCAGGTTTGAATTTCTATAAAAATGGCAATATAAAGATGGATACGCTCTCCAGACTGCTTTAGCTGTTCTCACACTACAGGCTGCCCAGCGTGGACCCAGGACACGCCCCATTTTGATAATTTCTATCCCTAAATCTTTTGCAATTTCATTTAGCTCTGCTTGGTTTTTGTTTGACTGATGATAGATGGAATAAATTTTGTCCAAGAATATTTTGTAATGATTCACTTAATTTATATCATTCACAGAATCATCCAGCGCTAGCTGTAAGCGATGATTTAAACAATGGCAGATTATATTTGGAAATAACTGTCAGCTTTGCTGCTACTCTTGAGTGCCTTCCCAGCATTATACTGGCACCATCTGAACAAAAAGCTATGAGATTTCTGGACAAGTATTCTTTGTCAAACCCATAGTTTTTTAAACATTCAATTAAAGTTTCAAATATGCTACTTGCAGTCGTAGATGATCGTTCCTTCAAATCGACAAAAATGGTTAATGGCTCGTCTGCAGATTGCACTTCACAGCGTAAATAAATGACTAACACACTTTTCTTAGCTATTGCTGATGCTTCATCAATGATTATGCATAATTTAGCTTCTTCCTTGACTATGTTGGAAAACAGTGGTTTTTTTCATTTGAGCTGCTGTGTTCATATATTCTAGTTGCCGAAAACCGAGAATGGAGACAATTGCGAACGTCCACTCCATTTTTCTTTCGGAGTTCGAGTGCATCATCAATGTCAAACATAGGCCTATTTCTCTTTACTAAACTGTAAACGACATTAAAAATATTAACAGTGGTATCTAGAGCTTTACTGTTCATTGTGTCAATTACTGATGGCAGTACATTTTTTGGGGTTTCTTCTAATATCTTTGTGACCTTTAAATGAGCATCTGATAATGAATATTCTTTTATTTTCTTTCTTAGAGATGCCTGCTGAGTTTCTCTTGTTTTTCCACTCGCAACTACCGAACAGTTTTTCCACTGAAAAGCTATATGTACATGCTTTGCTTTTTCTATACCAAGAGAGCCTACTGTTGAGCATGGTTTGCAGCTTAGTTTTTTATTTTGCACCTCTAACCATGCATACTGTTCCTTAAAATATTCAATCTGTTTATTGGGCCAACATTCTGGCAACATTTTGTGTTCTTGAACTATCGGTGATGGCGATGAACTATCACTCGAGCCATAAACAATAGGTTCACTAGTAAATGCAAAAAACTTCACTTTTTTCTACGTGAAAGTCAAAATATGAAAATAAAAACCCACTCTAATAGACAGAGTTTATTTCCACAACAGTTTCGATGCCCACTGGCATCCTCCTCGGGTGGATACAGAAAAACGAATGAACCAAAACAAGAGGGAAAACAGTCCAGGGACCGATAAGAAATTCGCACCTAGGTTAGATCCCGTTCTCCCGACACCGGAAGGGCATTTTCATTGAAGGGACCCGCTTATAAGTACATTCCCATAAATTTAAAACTATCTCCTTGTTCTATACATACAGATTCTATTATTTTTTACATAATTATTACATTTATTATTAAATTTATTACATTTAATATTGCATTATTATTTATTACAGAAATTATAAATTTATTATTACGTTGGTTATTACATTGTTGTTTATTATACAGAACTTATAAACCGAAAAACGAATGAAAAAGGCGAGAAGGAAACAATCCAGAGACGATTAAGAAATTCGCACCTAGGTTAGATCCCGTTCTCCCGACACCGGAAGGGCATTTTATTACAGGGTCCCGCTTGTAAGTACCTTCGCACAAATTAAAATTATCATCTTGTTCTATACATACAGATTCTGTTATTTTTCTTTTGACATAATTATTACATTTATAAAGTACCTTACTTGATTCCCAATCTATAGCATGATTATTTTGGCTGGCGTGATAAAAAATGGCATTATTAGTATTACAACTTTTGAAGGCATATTTGTGTTCTTTAATACGGGTTTCAATATTTCTTCCAGTTTCTCCCACGTATACTAACTCACAACTTTTACAGGGAATGCTGTAGACACAGGCTTGTTCCTGTTTTGCAACGTTATTCCTAACCAATTTACTTTTCACGGTAGACGAATATTTGAACGCCAAAGCAAACTTAAAATTTTTCGTCAACGGTTTTACTCTTTCTAAGCCGGCAATGTAAGGCAAACTCACATATTGTTTTTGGTTAACTGAAGGTTCCCGAGGGGCATAAAAAGATTTTCTGGCTTTAAAATACGCCTTTCTGATAAACCACTCAGGATATTTTGAATCCTTAAAAATGTTCCAAATTTTTTAATTTTCCGGGTCCAGCAAATGTGGGCTACAAATCCTGAGTGCTCTTAGAAACATGGAAGAAATAATTGAGCTTTTAACCCCTTCATCATGATACGAAAAATAATGAATGTACGAATTACAATGAGGAATAACGTTGCAAAACAGGAACAAGCCTGTGTCTACAGCATTCCCTGTAAAAGTTGTGATTTAGTATACGTGGGAGAAACTGGAAGAAATATTGAAACCCGTATTAAAGAACACAAATATGCCTTCAGAAGTTGTAATACTAATAATGCCATTTTTTATCACGCCAGCCAAAATAATCATGCTATAGATTGGGAATCAAGGTACTTTATAAATGTAATAATTATGTCAAAAGAAAAATAATAGAATCTGTATGTATAAAACAAGGAGATAATTTTAATTTGTGCGAAGGTACTTATAAGTTAGACCCTTTAATGAGATTCTTGGTCAAAAAATTCCTTACGGAGTCGGGGGAACGGGTTCTAACCTAAGTGTGAATTTCTTAAAGGTTTCTGGATTGTTTCTTTACTCGCTTTTAGTTCATTCGATTTTTTTTTTTGGTTAAATGTAAATGGAATAATAAACGTAATTGCAAATGTAATAATGGAAGTAATAAATGTGGAAATAAATTTAAATGCAACAGATGTAATAATAAAGGTAATTGTGAAAAATGCTCTGTATGAATTGGTCCCCAATTAATCCACACCTAATATCTCCAGTCTAACTATAGAGTAGATTAAGCCTAGCCTTGTAGGGGTCAGCCTAGAGATTCCGGAAATGGTCCAGAGCGGGCAGAGTAAATTGAAGTCCACAGTAGGATTCCTCACCAAATTAGGTTAGGGTAATTTACCTTCACTTTTGTTAAGCTATGAGTTGATGTTAGGTCTTAGACCACAATGTAGGCCTAATTTGTCAGACCCAGCTTAATTTATATCCCTTAATTAACTGGGCTAAAAAACACAACTGATCACTTACCGAGTGTTATTAAACAGTCCCTCTTCGCTTTTCTCAATTGTTGAGAACGTACTTGCTGGTGGAGATCTTTTTCCGTTGTTTAGCCTCTTCCTTCTCTCCGTTCCGTCTTCTTCTCTCTTTGGCTCTTTTGTTCTCCCCTCCTTTTTTCGCGGGGCTTTTTCCACCAGCGTCCTCTTGGTTTTTTCAGTTGGTTGATCGGTAATGTATGTGTATTACCGAGCACGCTCTATCACACAGTATATAAATACTAATGTGGAGAATAACTCTGGTGAGCAACCAATTGGTTTCATCCACCCAGTTATTGACATAAAAGGAATTTAATAATTGTTACATTAACTACCTACCTACTCAGTGGACCATTTTCGTTACCTCCCAACTACCCACACGTATCAGTTTTCCATAGTAATATTATAAATTTAATAATTAGTGTAAAGGTAATAATAATAAATGTTAAAAAAAAATGTAAATGCAATAATAAATGTAGTAATTATGTCAAAATATTAGAATCTGTATGCATAGAACAAGATAGTTTTAATTTGTGCGAATGTACTTATAAGCGGGACCCCGTAATAAAATGCCCTTCCGGTGTCGGGAGAACGGGATCTAACCTAGGTGCGAATTTCTCAATGGTCTCTGGATTGTTTCCTTCTCGCCTTTTTCATTCGTTTTTCGGTTTATAAGTTCTGTATAATAAACAACAATGTAATAACCAATGTAATAATAAATTTATAATTTCTGTAATAAATAATAATGCAATATTAAATGTAATAAATTTAATAATAAATGTAATAATTATGTACAAAATAATAGAATGTATGTATAGAACAAGGAGATAGTTTTAAATTTGTGCGAATGTACTTATAAGCGGGTCCCTTTAATGAAAATGCCCTTCCGATGTCGGGAGAACGGGATCTAACCTAGGTGCGAATTTCTTAACGGTCCCTGGACTGTTTTCCCTCTTGTTTTGGTTCATTCGTTTTTCTGTATCCATCCGAGAAGGATGCCAGTGGGCATCGAAACTGTTATGGAAATAAACTCTGTCTATTAGAGTGGGTTTTTATTTTCATAGGGTCACTAGTTTTTTCTGATATTTGCATGACTTCTGTCCTGCCAGAAGTGGACGAAGTTTGAATGGTGGTGGCTTTATCTTCATTTCGCACATCTGTTGTTTTTGTTTAAAAATTGGAAACAGAGCCTGTCTCTTCATTTTGACTACAAATTATTAGGGTACAGTATTTTCTTAAAAAATAATTCACGTATTTACTGTTTTAGATGCTAGAAATGGCAAACTGAACGAAATTAATACTGTTCGTCTCAGTACAAGTTCACGTCAACAACACGATCACTTTGACCTTGAGCTCAACACTAGTGACACACACTGACGCACGCAGTCTAGACGACTATTCTGTCCAACTAAGTCACGACTCGCAATGTGTGTGTGTGTGTGTGTGTGTGTGTGTGTGTGGAGAGAGAGAGAGAACCATTATTCCTGCCGCATAGCCTACTCTTCTTGCCTGCCGTTGTTCTGTTTCGACAGGCTTTGCTATACATAAATTGTGAGCTGTTTATTATACATATAAATATACATGTGTATATTTATGTACACATACGTACATAAATATACACGCTAACAAGATCCCGAAGTCTCATGTTTAGATTATCCTTAGCACCGATTGACTTGTGTGCGTGCACCTCTCTCCCTCTGCATTTGCTTGTCCCTTATATAGCAGTATGATATTATGATGTGTGTGCTAAAATACATACATGCAAATAATCGTACATACACATACATACATAATTACACACGCTGGTAAAGTCTCTGATCTAATATTTACATGTCCTAGTCCGGCTGACTCAACCACGTGTTTCATCTCCAGCCAGCAAGCCAGCTTTGCTTATTACGCAGTTGTTCGATTGATCTTTTCCTAAATACTTTCTAAAAATTTCATAATGAAATAAAATCATTCTAATAGCATGCAACGAATGTAACATCAAATGTGACATTGTAAACTAAAGCTATAATTCACAAAAACACAATTGTGAACGGGACAAATCCCCGGCGTCATGAGCATTCGTAAAATTCATCAAGACTGACTGACAAATTGTAAATTTCAAGATAAACTTCTACCGACTGTTAAATATTTGTTAAAAACAAACAAACGGTTCGGTGATCCAATCAGAATTTAACAACCGGTTCGGGAGAACCGGACCGAACCGGTCCCAGCATACCCCTGGGCGCAACCTATTCTAAGTCCTATTTGATATATAGGCGCAACCTATCTAAGTCCTATTTCACATATAGACGCAACCTATTCTAAGTCCTATTTCACATATAGGCGTAAAACAGACAAGGCTTGATATTAGGGTCTCAAATGCAACATTTGAGGGTGTTTACTCAGCCAAATTGGTTAACTTAACACAAAACTCAAAAATAAAACCTTACAACAAAATATACATTTACACACATAAATACAGTATATAAATATATACATACAACTCCAAGCATCCAATTCTTCTTTTAAGGAAGAATCACTCAACAGACTTCATCAATAGACCCATGCATTCCTTGCAAACAGATTGGATACCTTCAAAACCCTAAACCTTCCAGACCTACCTGTAGGACACATAACATTTATTCAATCATAACTACGGGTATTGACTTCACTGGAGTGGTAAATCCAAGTTTTGAAGACCAACTAGATTCAAAGGAATGCAAAAAAAAAATACACACACACACACACACACACACACACACACTGTACATTAAGGTAGGTTGATTTTCCGCATTTTTTTAGATGTCGACTTTGGACTAGTCGAGATAGTCAGGGCTTAATATGATAATAACTGACAAAAACTTTCAGATCCCTAGCTTTAAACGTTTTTTGAGGAAACAGTTTCAAAAATCGTCAAAAAATCGTACCGAAAAATACCACATTTTCGCAATTTTCGGCCGAAAAAAACATGCTATTTTCATAAAAAAATCCTGAAAAAAGTTACAATTTTATTGAAAAAAGTAAAAAAAACATGTACAGAGTCAAATAGACACATTTAGATCCCAAGATCATCATAATTTTCACTGTAAGAGCCCTTAGAAGCAAAGGAAGGCCTCATCTGGCGGCTTAGGGTTTTGGCCAGAATGTGTTTGTGCCTTGATTCGAGTCCATAAACAGTATGGGAAGCTTCAGATGTCAGCTTCACGGCCCTTTCAACACTCTGAGAATGTGAAGGCAGATCAGGCAGCTCCAGCTTGGTGCCATTCAGCAATGCTTCTTGAGGCTCCTGGTCAGAAAAGTCTTCTGTGAGAGCAGGTTCACAGATGCCACTTTGAGAAAGGTTGATTAGTTGACCAGTGGGTAGCTTCAATGTTGATGGCTGTGATCTTCAGCCTCTTCTTGGCTGGCTTCCCACTTCTGAAAGAATAATAATTTATTTATTTTTTATTCCAGTTTAAGATTTAATCCCTATTAGTCTCAGAATTGCTGATTTAAAAAAAAAAAAACAACCGAGCTCTATAAATCTCCATAATCGAATTTTTTTTCAGAAAGAAGGTAAGATTATTTCCATTATCAGAGGGGAAGGGGCAAATTGCGATAAGAAAATGTGAAAAAAAAATCGATTATGGGGATTTATAGAACTCGGGCCTCTTTTTTATTAAATAAATCCCCATAATCAAATTTTTTTTTCACATTTTTTAAATTAATAAATGCTTACCTGATGGACAGAATTTTCTTGAGAGCAGCTTCCCTCACTTCCAAGTCATCAGACTTCATCATGGAGTACAGCACATTCTCGGGCAGCAAGGCAAAAGCATTGTACTTCAGGTTCTTGAAAGCAACACCCTGGATTTCTTCAGACTGCTGCTTGATCCTCTGGATCATGTTGAAGATGTACAGCTGCTGATTGTGGAACTTGCTGTCCCTTTTGATCTCAAACCAACTGACTGCATACATAGTCCAGGCAATCTAGAGCAAAAATAGCTTCAACCTGGGCAAAATTGCTTCAGAAGCTTTCTAAACTGTTTCCAGCTCAGGAACCATTGCAGAATAACATATCGAAAATCCGACAAAATTGGACCCCGGGAACACCCCCAAAAATGAAATTCAAAATGGCGGACTGGCAGTTTCCTACGAAATACAATAAATTTTAATTTCGCTTTGTAGAGAGAGTTATGACGTTTTTCTTGATCAGTAAAATGTTTTAAAACACATTTTCGTTTCTAAATTAACCTATATGACACTAAAAATTGTATTAGGCGGCTAGTATTAAACTATGACGTCACGTAATGTAAATAAAATATACTGTATGGAGTGTATGTGAGAATGGACATTGCTACATCTTTATAAACTTATATTATATACAACTCTTTAATTCCTACTACCCACTATCAAATCTGCGTATTTGTGCTTGTCATTTTCTTTAAAACTGTTATTATGTACTCCTTTTAAATACTGCAACACAGTTTATTAATTTGTGTTTTCTGTTTCAGACTGACTCGGTGTACGGCTGACTCGGTGTGCGTCCGCCTTCAAGAATGCAGACCCCTGAAGAATTGTGCGTGATTTGTAAGGAGAAATTGGACAGCGGACAGGAAGTGGTTCACATCTCGCAAAAAGGAGCAGATGGTATAAATGCATCCAGCCGCAGCCGTGGAAGCGATGTTGTTGCAACAGCTGGAATAAGTGTTCACGTTGTATGTAGGAAAAGGTTTACGGATAAAAAGACCATTGAAGTAAAGAAGCGACAGACCGCAGCCGAGGCAATACCAAGGAAAAGTGCTCGTTTTCATGAATACGCATTTTCCAGTGCTACTCACTGTTTGTTTTGTGATACCTTGTGGACTTTTTTTCCAAACACAAACCAAAATCAGAGCATGTCAAAATAAGAACTACAGAGTTCTCCGAAACCATAAAAAGGTGCTGTGAAAGCCGCTGCGATGAATGGTCGTTTAATGTAAAAGGCCGTCTGGAGTATTATCTTCGTGATCTTCCTGCTGCAGATTGTGTCTACCATCACACCTGCAGCGTAAATTTTCGAAGTGGAAAAAACATTCCTCGCGCATACTCCTCCGACGATCATGATTCGAAGAAAGGGAGACCAACTAATGAAGAGCAACACCAAGCATTCCTTCAGACCTGTGCTTACCTGGAAGAGAATGATGATGAACAACTGTTGATTGGAGACCTAATTTCCAAAATGGAGGAATATCTTCAAGGAAGTCAGAGCTCTGTCTACGAACGCAGGCACATGAAGAGAAAGCTTTTAGAACGTTACGGAGACAAGATCATAATATCAGGTGAAAGTGGGAAGGCAGATGTAGTAACACTACGAGAGACAGCTAATGAAATTCTTATAGATTATCACAAAAAGTCGAAAGAATGTGATATAGATATAGAGCTACAGAAGATTTACCTACTAGAAGCTGCTGCAAAAATAATCAGAAGTGATATCAAGTCTGTCGACTCGCCTAGAAAAGATGTGTATCCATCTCCAAATGACATCACTGCAGAAAGTGCTCTTGATTACATTCCCAACAGTCTGAAATTGCTATTATCAAAAGCATTTGCGGGGCAGGATGCTTCAAGAAAAATAGGTGCAATTGGGCAGAGCATTATGCAAGCAACCCCTAGAGGATTACTATGTCCACTACAGATCGGTTTGTCGGTTCAGCTACACCACAACTTTAGGTCAAGGTACCTTATTGACGTTCTCCATCAGCTGGGTTACTGTTCGTCGTATGCAGAAGTAACAAGATTCGAAAGAAACGCGGCGCTGGCAAGTGGGTCTGGCTCTTTTACTGTTGATGAAAACATTGCAGTCCTTCTAGCAGCAGATAACGTCGATCATGATGTCTGCACTTTGGATGGGAAGAATACCTTTCATGGAATGGGTATGATTGCCGCAATAACTCCGAAGATCAAGATCCACCCTTCTATTCACAGGCGTAATGTTGGTGACAATGACATTAAGAAGATTGCAACCGTTGACATTAGGGAATATAGACACGCGAGAAGCATGTTGAGGGACATCTCATTCCGCGAACTCCCAGTACCCACTGCCACCATAAGTCGACTTAGTCTTCTCTGGCAGATATCTTCAGCAGAAAGATCAGGTCCAAGTTGGTCCGGAACAATGCAGGCAATTCACGGTGGATCAAGTGTCTCACATCCAGGTGTGGCGTCGATCACGTTCCTTCCCATCATAGATATGTCGCCAACTGACATGACCTGCATATTTTCGACATTACTATATTTGAGCAAGATAGCACGCGATCAAAAGTCCCATGCATTATTACCTTTGATCAGCCTTTGTTCTGGAAAGCTTCCCAAATCATCAATGAACAGAGAGACCTGCAGGACATTGTTTTAATGCTGGGATCATTTCACACTCTGATGAATCTTTTGGGAGCAGTCGGTACTCTTATGAATGGTTCAGGATTGTCTGAAGTACTTCAAGAAATATACGGACCAAATGCCGTGCAACACATGATGTCTGGAAAGCTGTTTCAAGAGCGATACGTGGTCATATGATAGTAGATGCAGCTCTTAGTACCTTACTAGTCGCAGACGTTTTCCCTCGTAATGAAGATGGAACTCCTCATGACCTCCATAAGGAAGCTTGTGACCTGCTCGACGATGTTATGACCACCAAACAATCAGTTGAGGATGTGGAATCTTCGAATGCATTGTCTCAGATTGCTACGACTTTGGATGCGAAGAAAACTGACCTACAATCTACTTCGCAAACAAGTCAACTCTGGTTGGAATATCAGCGAATGATCAACATTGCACGTTCCTTGATAACAGCAGACAGAACCGGCTCGTGGGATTTGCACTTGCAAGCTATGCTGGAGACCATCCCCATAATTGCAGCAGCCGGACATCACAATTACCTGAAATCGATATACCTGTACCTGCAGAAAATGTTAAGTTTGCCTTCTGAAAATGCAGCCGTTAACAAATGTTCCAGGAAGGTAAGTTTGTGGTAAGAAGAAGCGACAGATTATGGCCGGACTCGGCACAGACCTGGTGATAGAACAAGTACTAATGCGTTCCCTGAAAAGCAGAGGCGGACTGACACGCGGAAGTGGATTTACAGACATCCAAAGGACAACGTGGCTCTTTTCTATGCCTCTGTGTTCCACTTGTAACTTAGCAATGCAGGAATACACCAGAGTTTTGTTGGAAAGTAGTGACAGCACAAGGAAATGAGGGGAAGTAGACAAATCAGGGACAGTAATGACATGAAGAAAGTATTTGAACGTCTGGAATCCTTATCCCCATTCCATTCTACCTCAGGTCTCTGCAACATTGTAACAGGGCTAACTGCTGATCCTGGAGTTAACGTTCATCAATTGCATTCAATCGGTACGAACATTGTCGTAAAAATGATTGGGAAACAAGCCTTTACATATTCTGCCAAAAGATCTGACAAAGTGAAAACACTAGGATCTGCTTCTGCCGTTGTGATCACTGATGCTTCAGATATAGAAGTAGATCCTGCACTACTGTTTCAGAGAATGATGACTGTTGCCACTGGCGGAGACATGAATCTTGAAGATGTCATGTGTTACGAACTGTGTGCATATCCTCCTGCATTGTTCGAATCACGAAGTATCTTGAGGAAACCCGATAAGTCTCAGCTAGCTCATGCAATAATCAAATACACTGACACTTTACGCATGGAAGAAGTTCAAGAAATTCAGTGCACAGACCAGTACGTATTGGATGGTGGATCTCTACTACATCGTGTTTCCTGGCGTCAAGATGAAACATATGACAGCATCGCCAACTCATATGCCGATTTCACTCTGAAAACATATGGAAAAGCAATCATTGTTTTTGATGGCTACAGCAGCTCTCCTACGATCAAGGACATGACCCACAGAAGACGCAGCACCAAGACAAGCAGAAATGTGAATCTCAGTCCAAGCATGAAGTTTGTTGGCCAGAAGGAACACTTCTTGGCTAATGAAAACAACAAGCAAGCATTTATTTCCCTCGTAGGTGAGATGTTGAAGAAGCACGGGTGTACTGTTCACAACGCAGATGGGGATGCTGATGTGGACATCGTTCGTGCAGCAGTTTCCTCATCAGAAAATGCAACTACAACAGTAATAGGGGAAGACACCGACTTGCTGATTCTCCTTCTGTACCATGCCAAGGACAGTTGTTTCAAGTTGTACTATCGCAGCGATATAAGACGGGGACCATCTCCTAATCCTGTGTATGATATTCTCAGCATTCAATCATTGTTAGGCAATGACATCTGCAAGTATCTCCTGTTTGTGCATGCTTTCACGGGCTGTGATAGCACATCCAGAATTTTTTCGATCGGGAAAGCCAAAGCATTCGACACACTGATGAAGGTGGCTGAACTCCGTTCAGTTGCAAATACATTCTGTTCTGATTGTTGCCAACACTCTGACATTGAAGCCGCTGGAAGAAAGGCAATGCTTCTGTTGTATGGCTGCAAAACACTTGAATCCACTAACGCACTACGTCATCGAATGTTAGTTGAAAAGGTAACTACAGCTAAATCTTTTGTTACACCCGAACGTTTGCCACCTACCGATGCGTCCACAAAGTACCACAGCTTTCGCACATACTTTCAAATACTAATCTGGAAGTCTACAGAAGAGAAGATCGATGCAGAACAGTGGGGTTGGTATGTAAAGAATAATTCCTACTACCCTACAGCCTGCGACAAGCCACCAGCTCCAAATTATCTACTCAACATGATCCGCTGCTCCTGCAAGACGAAATGTGCTACTTCAAGATGTGGATGCAAGCGTAATGGAATGCCCTGTTCAGCCGCTTGTGGCGAGTGCCAAATCAGTGGTTGCGATAACAACCCAAGTACCGGTAATCTATCCGATGATAGTGATGAAGAGGATTAATTTCTGTATGTTTGTGACCAGGTATCACTTCTTCTGTAATGAACATAACTTGAAACTGGGAAAAAAATAATTGTTGTATGATTGATTATAAAAATCTGTAAAAAGCTATATAACATTATATTTGCGTAATAACTGGTTGTGTTGTATATTGTTGAATTATTTAAAACATTACAACTGAAAGAAAAAGCATCAAATGTATCTCTATAAATAAAAGCGTAAATTATATATATTTTTTTTTCGTAGGAAACATCCAGTCCGCCATTTTGAATTTCATTTTTGGGGGTGTTCCCTGAGTCCAATTTTGTCGGATTTTGGATATGTTATTCGGCAATGGTTCCTGAGCTGGAAACAGTTTAGAAAGCTTCTGAAGCAATTTTGCCCAGGTCTAACTACAAATTGCCTGGACTAACACTTCCACAATGAACTTGATGGCCTGGTAAAGCTTATCCTGTAGTTCTGGAGGGGTAAGCACCTCTGGTCCACAGACACATCAATCTAATTGCCAAAGTCAACCATCTTGCATGGTTTAATGGTTCAATTTTCCAGGCAGCAAATCTTGGGTTGACTTTGTCCCTGGAGATTCCAAGCACATATTCCAAAAGAAGCCTCTGGTCGCTACTGAGATCATTCAGTGTCTCCTCAGCAAATTCCATGTCATCCAGGCGGCCACTGAGTTTGGTGAATTCCATTTGTGGCAGATCTTGGTAGTCAATTTCACAGAGTTTTCCCAGCAGACCAGTGAAAGCAGTGGGACTTTTGGTACTGCCATCAAGATGCTTGAAAACAGCTCTGAAAGGAAGCTCATTCTGATGGAGTGAACAGCCAATGGTGTGCAATTTCAGCTCAATTTTATTTTCCAGAGCTGTTACAAGGCCTCCCTCCCAGCCAGTGTTTGTATTTGTGTTGTCAAGGAGGACAGCTTCAGGGTATGAACACTGTTAAATTCCTCCAAGACACTAGCAACTTCTTCACCAAGAAGAACTCCAGTCGCACCTTTAATTGGGATGACTCTGTGAGTAAGATATGTTCCACTTTCAGTTCCCGGCTCCTTTGTGAAAGTCAAATGGTGCTCTTGTCCCTTTCCTTTCTTCAGCTTAGTCTCCCCATTTTCATCCTTAACTTCTCTGTACAGCAAAGTGTCCTTGTCAACTTTCCCATCAACCTCAATACAGACTAACTTTTCCAGACCCTCATTGTGCTTTTCATCACTTTTCACTTTCATTCTAGCCTTTTCCCTGTCCATTTTCGATTTATCAACTATTGTCTGTTTCACATCAAGGCCAGGCTTAAGCAGGTCCATAGCTTGGAAGTCCAGGAGGAAGGCATTAGCAAGACTTGCCCCAAGATTGAAAGAAACATCACCCCTGATCAGTTCCATGGCATATCTGGGGGTTTTCAAAAAGCTGTAACCTACACTTGGGTGCCTCCTTGGCTTGAACTCTTCAGCTTCACCACCAGATGGCTGAAATGAAAATAAAAAATAAATTACTAAAGCGAAAATGGGGGAAAAAGTAGGGAAAAATATGGGTAAAAATCGACGAAAATGGGCGGAAATAAGAATAAATTACTTAAACGAAAATGGGGGGGAAAAAGTGGGAAAATAGGAGGAAAAAATGGGTAAAAATTCAGGTAAAAAGTCGGCGAAAATGGGCGAAAAAAAGAATAAATTACTAAAACAAAAAGGGGGGAAATAGGGACAAAAAGTAGGGATAAATTTGGGTAAAAATGGGATAAGATATGAGAAAAAAATATATTACCTCTCCTGATTCTTCTGAGCTGGATTCAAAAGAAATATCTTGTGAAGGTGTGGAGGCAAAAGTGGCCAAATCCACCTCCTGCTGCTGTTGAATCTCGCTCTGTAATCTTTCTGCTTCAGCTGCAGCCCTCTGGTCTCTCTTCACAGCAGCTTTATCCACAGATCCCAGCTGGAAAGAGCCCTTGGGCCCTATTTTGGCCCTCTGATCTCTCAAGTATTCCCTCTCCTCTACTGGAACCTGAAATATTAAAGTATATTAAATAGCGGATCTAAAATAAGAGATAAAATCCTGAAAAAAAATTAATTATTAATTTCTATTACCAGGTGGGGGGGAAGGAAGATTACAGGAGGAAAATGCGGATATTTTTCAATTACAAGCATTGAATTTCCTTCCATTTAAAAGGCACCTAATCGCACTAAGTTAGGCCAGTTAAAAGTTAAAAAAATAATAGCATCACCTTCTTATTGGGAGGACAAGTGCAGATTATGTGCTGTGTTTGACAATTTTCTTTCTTGCACTTCACAGCATTGTCATCACAGGGACGAACAGGTAGCTTACAGGTTCAAGCAGAAATATCAAAAAGTTTATCCAGCTTTTCCTCCAGATTCTGCTCCTGGACTGTAGAAAGAGATTTCCTATTTATCTCTTTTGCTTTCTTGAAGCACACTTTATCCACCAATTTCACTACATAATATTCCTCATACAGGGGCAGCCGCGGGTTCACTGCCTGCCAGATCTCAATCACATCCTTTGCTATAATTTTAGCAATATCATAGTCTTTCAAGTCCGGGTGGCTGTTTTGGAGGAAATAACTGTACTGAATAACTTGGCGGAGGGTAGGAGGCTCTGTTTTATCGAAAGGGGAAGGCTGCCCACTGAATTTTTTGGCACTATCACTTCGAGTTAACACTGCAGACTTCCGTTTTTTACCCATTTTTATGAAATATCTGAAAATAAACACAATTAAATGAACGCATCATAAAATAACTTAATTTAAGACACATTTTATAGGTAAATATCATTAAAAAATACAAAATAATACACTAATGAACATCTATAATGCATTTACAATAAGTTTCAAGCATCGTTTTGTTAAAAAAGCCGAATTTTAATTGATTATTTTGATGAAATAAGGTCCGATATTTTGTTTATTTACATTGCGCGAATGCCGCGCGCGCGATTTTACACGTAAAATTCGGCAATTTTACAACTTAAAAATAATTAACAATCCTCAAAAAATACAATCATTTTCACAAATATGAGTTGGTGCAACGTTTTTTATACATTACTACCTTTCTATCTAGACTAGTCCAAGATCACAGTTCCAAAATCAACCTACCCTACTCTACATGTGCCCTGTCTGAACATAACCAAGGGTCGGAGAGTAAAGATTTTTATTGCTGCGCTCTGGTTCTGTGCACATAATTTTGTGCCAAAAATTATATGGTTAGACAGTGGCACATGCAAAATACTCTACTCTAAAGGGTTTTATGGCCTACTTTGGCCATAGCCCAAACTACTAAAGGCTGATGGCCTACCTTGGCCATAGCCAAAACTATTCAACAAGGCCCTTATGGCCTATCTTGGCTGTAGGTCAAACTATTACAAGGGTTTTATGGCCTCCTTTGGCCATGGGACAAACAATAAGGGTCTTATGGCCACCTTTGGCCATGGGTCAAATAACAACGGTCTTATGGCCTCCCTTGGTC
This sequence comes from Bathynomus jamesi, assembly GCA_023014485.1. Lineage (NCBI taxonomy): Eukaryota > Metazoa > Arthropoda > Malacostraca > Isopoda > Cirolanidae > Bathynomus > Bathynomus jamesi. Next base: position 92,861 of record JAJOZX010011185.1, read on the forward strand.
ATGGGCCAAACAACAACAGTTTTATGGCCTCCCTTGGCCAGAGACCAAACAACAAAAACAGTCCAGGATTTAAAGCCCCAAGCCCTCCAGATCTACCTGTGGAGGAGTAACATTTACCCTACCAAAACTACGGGTATTGATTAGTCTGAAGTGGTAGGAGGTTTGAATACAGTAGAAACTCTTTTAACCAAACAACACAACATGGAAGTACAGTACATTTCAATTCACTCATCAACGTAGAAGTCACTTTAAAACATAAATCGTTAACAAAACAAAACATGCAAAACTCCAAAACAACATTAGTAAACCAGCATTTAAAAACTGGTGACTTATAAAACTTACACAAATAATGAGCAAAGTTAAAATGCTTAATAACTTTACCCTAATTCCATAAATTTCCTATACCTACGGGTAGTCAAACTGATTGACATAACTTTAACTAAACTTGAGAAGTTGGCCTCTTGAACTTTTATATTTAAATAGGTCTTCAGTAACCTTTCTCTTTCTAAATTCCTACTTCATTCTTTTTAACCCATTTCACATGGTTTAAAACACACTCTTTATCAAAAAATTTAATCTATAACATACAAATTTTTCTCCTGACCCTGCCCCAGTATATGGAAAAACCGTATATGCTTACAACATGGTATCGTATGTGGTACCTTTACTTCTTAATTAAATATAAATTATTAATTAATTGAATTAAATACTGTATCTCCAAAATTGCCTCGGGATTGGCGACATAGTCTATTGGGAATGAAAATAATTGCCATACATACATAGAACCCAATATGGAGGCATTTGGCCCACCCAACCACAAGAAAAATGTATTATTTCGTGTTCGAAATTTTCCACTGCTGACTCATGAAAATTACTTCGAGAGAAGAGTCAACGAACTTTGCAAAATCAGCAAATAATAAACGACGAAGATTTATATTATATTAGCGGCTCGCTCGAAACTTGCTTATGTTACAGCGATGCTTTAAGCAAGGAAGATGTACTTTATCTTCCTATAAGTTCTGAGTGAAATCCTCATAATATAAAACCTATAAAGGATAGGCCTATTCCTTCAGGTATTTAAGTGTAGTGAATGCCTATAGCCAATAAACCGAAAGAGATCGTCGCGCCCTACGAAAAAAAGCGAGGCCCAACGAAATAATGTGAGGTAATTTCTTTCTTTACCATTAGGCAGCGCAAATACTGAAGGCAAATAAACATAAAGAGGTCCTTTGAAGACCTGCATATACATAACTCTCTAACGAAAAAACGTAGGGTTTTGTCGTTAACTCTCCACTGAAATCTGTTGGAAATTTCCAACGGATGAGGGTAACAGGCAATCAACCCATAGCCCTATATAGTTTTTTTCATAACCAGAACGAGCCAAAACACTAAAGTAAGCCTAAATAAAACATCAATATTACGACACTAGATACTTAACAACATTGAAGAATGAACATAACCATGATTTAAAATATAGTAAGCATTTATCAACTAATTATTTTTTTCTATCAGTTATAAAGGTTTGGAGGTGGGAGGCCTCATTCATCCTCTATGTTCGATATGGATCGAGCATTTTTCTCAAATTTTTCGTTATCTATCTACTTAACTACACTCGTAATGTCTCTCATTAATAGTGGGGGGTGGGAGGCACTTCGCCTTCAAACAGCGAATCAAGCAATACTCTGAGTAGCTGTTGCTTGTAACATATCAATGTTGTAATTTACCATTTACCCGTTTTTTTTAATTTTTCTCAGCATGTTGAAAAAACTCATTTGAATTTAATCATTTTATGTCTTTCTTTATTCAAACTTTTTATTTTTTGCAAGAAATAAGAAACGCAATACAAACTATTTATATTTAACCTTTCATGTAACATAATCTCACACATATGTTTGGATATATGGACATATGGGTATTTTTCTATAGACAAATTTCGCCAGCCCAAATTATTATTATTTCTACCAAGAACACACAAATGCTACGTGCAATTATTAAAATGCAAATTGACTGCTAAATTCCATAATAAATATACACTGGTGTTCATGACAATAATTTATAATATTGCTATTACATTTGCATATGCATATAATACGACATATAATGTCTTATTAGGTGCCATTAATAGTTAGCATTTATAGCAATTCACCCACATAAGTGGGGGGGGTCATGTCCCCTGCGTCCCCCCCCCCCGCAATCGACGCCCATGATTACATGTGAAGAGTAGCGGTTTTTTTATCATTAAAACAAAAAATCGATTTTTTTTGGCCGCCATTTTGAAAAAAACCACTGAACCAGGTCAAAAATTCATTTCAAGTCCAAGAACTAGCCAGATTCGTATTCAGCAGCCAAAATGACCATAGAAACTACTCGTCCTAAAAAAGTTTTAGATTCCCCCTCGCTTCTGGTTGTAAACTTGTAGGGCATGCGGCTGCTTATCGTGCCTCTCTTTCGATGTTGGCGATCGGGTTACGAAAGCGAAAGGAGTTTAATATAGGCAATTCACTATACTTAAAACCTGGAGGAATAGGACTATCCTTTTGTGTTATTAGTTTTATATTACACTGGTCAACAAAGATTTTTCATCAGAGTAAAAGTTGTGGTGGCTGGATAGCATTTTTCACGCTGATTCCAAAACTGCATTCAGATGTTTTCTAGCACGTATAGTTTTCAAGATGAAGGCATATATATAACTACACAGATTTAACCATTTTAAATAGGCAAAATACTAATATTTCAACATTTGATTGTGTTTATTTTATTGTGTTTTTTTAGTTTATTCATCTTATTTATTTCAATTATCTTAATTATACATCTTATGTATTTCAGGTGTGAGCTTTTACGTCTAGCAGCATTGTGATTCAGGCAACAACGCCGTGCTTTGTGTGTCAAAAGATCAGTCCAGTCCAAGAACTTGTTGTGTCAAGTTGGTGTAGGCCTACATTTTTTTTGAATTTATAGTTTGCTCAGGTCAGTCAATATGCCTCGACAATGTAAGAATGACCCCGACAAGTTCTGTTTCGTATGCGGCCAGTTGACAACTAAAACACAGCGACGAAGTATTACAACCGACATTAAGAAAATATACAAGCTATACTTTGGTTGCCATCTAGGTCAGTGTTTCCCAACCGGGGGCCATATGGCTCCCTGGGGGCCATGGCACATTTGAAGGGGGCCACAGGAAAATGTTATTTTGTAAAATAGAGTTAAATCTGCATATTACCTACTGAAAATAATGCTTATGGGGGCCACGGGAAAAAATAAGGTTCCTAAGGGGGGCCATAAGCCAAAACCGGTTGGGAACCACTGATCTAGGTGACCAAGATAAACCATGGGCGCCACATGAAATGTTCTGGCTGTTCAAATGGATTACGTAATTGGCTTAACAAAAAGAAAGCTTCAATGCCATTTGCCATACCCATGATATGGAGGGAGCCGAGAGATCATCATGAAGACTGTTATTTTTGTAGTGTGAACTTAATGGGGTTTTCTGCCAAGAACAAACACCAGATTGTATATCCAAACTTGGATTCAGCACGTAGACCAGTAAAACATGATGAAACATTGCCCATTCCAATTCCCCCAAGTGATAGGCTAGATTCTATCATAGATGACATGGAAAGTGATGAAGGTGCAACTGGCGTTTCCGGACCATCTACAGAACCAGAGTACACTTTTGAAGGTAGACATTTAGAGCCTAAAAAGTTAACCCAAGGACAGTTGAATGATCTTGTTAGAGACTTATCGCTGGCGTTCAAATGGATATGTGAAAACTTTCTTGGAAGCAACAAGTCACCTGCGTATAAGGATGGAGTCAAGAACCTCCTTGATGCCTTCAAAGAAATGGAGTGTCGAATGTCGTTAAAAATTCACTTCCTGCATTCCCACTTAGATTTCTTTCCTGAAAACCTTGGTGCAGTGAGTGACGAGCAAGGAGAGCGCTTCCATCAAGATATTCAGATGATGGAGAAACGCTACCAAGGATATTGGAATGAAAGCATGATGGCGGACCATTGTTGGATGCTGTATCGTGACAATCCAGGCCAAATTTACAAAAGGAAATCACACTCACAGCGCTTTTAATAAAATAATGTATATATTCTTTATTTATAAGTACATTGAATAAGGTATATGATGTATTTGTTGTTTAGCATTCCTAAGTGTGATCTACAGTATACATCCATAAATTTTCTTATAGCAATATCAAAAACTTAAAAATAGCAAAACCAGTGTATCTATATAACTATACGTGCTAGAAAAAAAATAAAACCAGATTCGGAATCAGCGCAAGAAATGCATTAAGAAAAGTGTGATCATGTTTGTGATGAGAAAAAAGTTTCATTTTGTTGGCCAGTGTTATTAGGTTTTCACTCAGAACTTTTAGGAAGATTAAGCACGTCTTCCTTGTCTAAAAGCAACGCTCGTAACTAGATGAGCTAATATAAAATTCTGGTACTTACGTATTAACGGGGGGCCACCACATATTGATGAGTGGTTAGGTTAAGTTGTAATATTTTTGTTAGTTGAAAATTTCTAATACATCATATTTTTTAAGTAGCAATATTTTTTTAAATAGTTGGTACATGATCACGATCCATTCAATTCCATTCTTAATGCTATTAAAAAATTTTGGCCTCCAGAAACAAATGTTTCTAATATGTAACATGTATTAATCATTGTGAATATTTGAAATATAAATCATTGTAAATATTTTAAAAAAATATTGCTGTGAAAAAAATTTATAGGGCTATTGGTTGGTCTTCAGTAGTATGGGCGCAAAATGTATGAGTGCAATTGCATTGCAATGTTACGTAATGTTGCAAGAGTGCCAACCCCACCCCCTTTGTTGCAAGGCGTCCCCCACCCACCTTTGTTGCCAACCCAAAATTGAGGTAATAATTCCTGTAATAATATGATTATACGTTTTGTATATTTCCTGTAATAATATGATTACACGTTTTGCATATTCTGAATATAATTTAATATATATGTGTATTTTTCTAATATTTCGTTAATACTATATTTTGTATGGTTATATATAATAAATATAACTATATATTTTCCTGTACTAATATTTTGTTAATAATATGCTTTGTATGATTATATATTTTCCGTTCTATTATTTGATCTAATACGAGGCTCCAATAAACCTTAGCCCCCCCCGCCCATGGCCTAAACCATTAGAGGTACAGTAAAACTAAACATACCTTACAAAAGAGAATTTAATCCTGCATTTAATGAGAAACAATTAAAACTTGGTGTTCCTGCCATTGGCTTCAAGACAGCCTGAATTCGCTTTGGGTAGTTTGCCAAAAGTGACGTGAATAGATCTTGATCGTTACGCAAATTTGCTAAAACAGTTTCAATGTGTTGCGTCATTGTATCCATCGAAAATCGATTTGCTGCAAGTTCTTGAAACAAGAGACATTCAACCTTGTCCTTTGTAACTGATCCAATGTGTTCACAGACGTTCAGGTCAGGAAAATTTCCTGGCCATTCTTCATTTCCAAAGAAATCGATCTCATGGCTCCGCAACAACTGTTGAGTGGCTAATGCCTTAAAGCAGGGGGCCTTATCGTGCAGAAGTGTGACCTGATCGACATCCATAACATTGTTTGGGTTTCTTAGAAAAGAAATGACATGCTGGGATAGCATAATATCACGAAAATACTGTCCATCCCAACTCTGACCATTTGGCTTCAGCACCCACATGAGCTTCTTTGCAGTGAACAAAACAAACACACCAACACAGTCTGGACTTTTTAATAATTCGCGATAATGTTCATTGTCATCGATTTCTTCTCAACACTTCGATCTCTCTACAAAGTTTAGTACAGCTGTTTTTCCGCTTACGCGTACCGCTTTCAATGATGTCCTTTGTTTCCTGAGAGTGGCAAATTTGGGCGCCCAGATTTGGTTGTATCCATTTTACATTCATCCAAAGTTTTATTCCAATTTATTTTGACGAAGTCCTCACTTCTTCGCAACTTTTTGGCAACCCATGAACGTGTTATAAAGGTGGCTCCAGCATCACGAGCTTCCCGAAATGTTATTGCTCGTATGCGATCTATCACACGTTGCCTCTCCGAATCACCAATTAATTGAGAAGCCATTATATTATCACTTTATCAGCTAGAGTAATTTTAATACCTGCAATAAATAAAGAATTGTATATATTTTTATAATCACTAAAAACTATTTCGATATAAGTAAACATGTAAGCTGCAAATGGGGGGGCTAAGGTTTTTTGGAACCCCTTACAGAGGTGTTTATGGTGTAAGGAAAAAAGATGTTGAGAGATTTTTACGCGACCAAGATGCTTATACACTTCATAAACCGGTGAGAAAAAGGTTTAAAACAGCCAAGACAACAGCCGCCTCGATTGACTCTATTTGGCAGGCAGATTTAACAGACATGCAAAGATATTCAGTGTACAACGATGGCTACCGTTACATCTTATTCATAATAGATGTATTCTCGAGATACCTGTGGCTAATTCCCCTGAAAAATAAATCGCCTGAAACAGTTGCTAAAGCGGCCAAAACGCTGATGTTGAAAGAAAACAGGATTCCTGGCTATTTTTGTATGGATATGGGAAAATAATTTATAGGACGAGCTTTTCAGAACATGCTGTCAGAGTTTAATATCAGCTATTACACTTCCAATTCTATACATAAGGCTTCTTTAGCTGAAAGAGTTCAACGTACCATAAAGGAACGCCTGCACTGATATTTTACACATAAAAACACATACAGATATATAAACCACCACCCTCTGTGTGTTTCAAAATCAATGACTATGTAAGAGTGTCACGTTCGGGAAATAAATTCGCGAAGGGTTTTGAGCAAGGATGGACACGCGAGATTTTTAAAGTTAGAGCTATGATGCCTAAAGGTGAGATAATGATGTATTACGTTGAAGATTTGAATGGAGAGGAGATCTCGGGAGGCTTTTATCGCGAGGAATTGCAGAAAGTGGCATTTAATTTAGGAAAAAATGTGTTAAAATTTAGAAAATTTTAGGAAGCAAAGGTACAGAAAAAAGAAAAATGTACCTGGTTAAGTGGCTAGGTTACCCAGAAAGCTTCAATACCTATATAAAAGCTGATGCAGTAATGAAGCTTAATTAGTATGCAGCATGACGCCCAACCATTTCTACGTCACACTCCCGTCCTCCTCATCCCTGTCTGTACACCCTAACAACACACTAGCCAACTTTGTAACAGAACTCCATGGGCCCATTGAGTTGGGTCGTGATTCGTTTGAGGTTACAAGGAGTTACAAGGAAAAGAAGTACCTCAAAACCTTGCGGCCCATACCGAGGAGGTACCAATGGCAACGGGTGCCACGGAAAATTTTCTACACCCTCAAATAGTGTGCAAGATTTGGTCTAACCTTTTCTTGAAGTGATGCACAGAGGAACTATTCACAACTTCTGAAGGTAACCTGTTCCACGTGTCACAGATCTTATACGTAAAGTAATTCTCTCACACACTAGTCTAAACCGTTTCAAATCCAACTTCCAACCATTGTTGCGAGTTGAGTTATCATTTAAACTAAACATGCTTCTAAAATCGACATCGTTGAACCTGCGTAAGAGCTTGAAAACCTCGATCAGTTGACCGCGCAGCCTACGAGTTTCCAGCGAAAACAAGTTCAGGGCACGTAACCGTCGATTGTAGCCCATATGCCTAACGGAAGGGATTAACTTTGTGGCCCTCGCCTGCACTCGCTCCAGCCTCTCAATATCTTTCCTGAGGGTGGGCGACCAAAACTGCACAGCATACTCCAGGTGCGGCTGAACCAGGGAATTGTACACAGAGAGAGCACAATCTCCTTGTTCCGAAACTGAAATTGCCTCCTGATATAACCCAACAGCTTCTGGGCTTTCTTTTCCACCTCTACGCACTGTTTGGTAAACTTAAGGTCGCTGCCGATTAGCACACCCAAGTCCTTTTCCAAATCAGTCGCCTCGATATTGTTCCCCAACATCGAGTAGTCCGACTTGGGATTGGCGTACCAATGTGCATCACTTTGCATTTACCCAAGTTAAACGGCATTTGCCATTTTTCGGACCACTCTCCTAACCTACCTAGCTCCGCACGCAGTTCCTCGATCGCTTCGGGCGTCCCAACATTGGCCCCAAGCTTGGTGTCATCAGCGAATTTGGCGATCCGACTGACGATGCCACCGTCGATATCATTTATGTAAATGATAAACAACAGCGGCCCCAAAACGGAACCCTGCGGAACCCCACTAGTGACCAAGGCCCAACCCGAACTAACCCATTTAATTACAACCCTCTGCCGCCTATTCTTCAGCCAGTTTTCAATCCACCTACCTATTTCCCCACCGATACCCAGCGCGCGCACTTTCGCTATTAGCCGGCGGTGAGGTACCTTATCAAAAGCTTTCTGAAAGTCAAGATAAACTATATCAATCGCCCTACTCTTATCATACTCACTCAACATGACGTGGAAAAACTCGAGCAAATTGGTGAGACACGACCTATGCCGTCTAAACCCATGTTGGGAGTCCCCAAGCAGCTTGTAGGAATCCAAATGGTCAACGATCCTGTCCGCTATTATCCCCTCTAATAATTTACCTACAACTGAAGTGAGACTAATGGGACGATAGTTCCCTGGACTTTCGTGATCCCCTTTCTTAAAGATAGGGGTCACGTTGGCTTCCCTCCAGTCACCAGGCACCTGGCCCGTCTCCAACGATTTGTTGAAGACTGTAGCCAGGTGGTGAGCCACCTGGTCGCGTACCTCTCGCAACACTCTGGAGAGAAACTGGTCTGGCCCAGGAGCCTTAAACGCGCTCAGTTTGGGGATATGTGAAATTCAGCTGGACACCGTCTTTTTAAATATTGATTATAAAGATGCCGTTTTTACGATTCTTAGAAATTGTTGCGAGTGTGCAAAAGCCGGGTTTACTCGGAATGAAACTATACGTATCGCCCGGACTAAGGTTGCACAGTTTTTCAGTAGAACAGTGACACTAGGACCGGGTCGTTATGGTTCGGTTGAGGATGTTGTGAGAGACTTAAACATGTGTTTAAAAAACTCACCCCTTACGAATGATTTAATGTACGAAATCTTAAACAAAGGAGGCCCTGCACATACTCTAATGCTAAAATCAAAGGTTAACAGAAATCTTAAAGATGGAAGAGTGTTCAAAATTATAACCGAGGGGCGTTATCGAGCAGCCTTCCAAAGAGACACCTTTCACGAGGTACCGGATGACTTGTCCAACTTAGTGTATCAGCTAAAGATGGAAAAATTGGATGTAAGCTCTCAGCATCCAGACATGTGCTATATTTACAGCAATATAGCGGAACACCAGTTTGTTGGGGATACCCAGGCACGCCTGCTACGCGTAGCGCACATCCCCAACCACAGAGGAAGGAGCTTGAGTATTACATATGACCAACCCCATTATGTGAATGTCGCAACTAATCTAATAACTAATATCTCAATATATATAAGAACGATTGAGGGCAAAAATTTCCCATTCGGTGACGGGAGCTTAACAGTGAAGCTACACTTTCGACGTACTGAGTTATAATGGCCAGAAAGCCTTTCACAGTATACCGAGGGGTGAGATACCAGCGGGGTAGTGGACTTGGGTCCATTTTTTCATCCCAAGTATCTAGGGCGAAGGCGTTACAAATAGGTTTTAACGCGGCAGAGGACATATTGGGTGGAACTATGCCTAAAGAAGCTCTAAAAGAACATTTAAGGAGTACGGGGGATGAAATCATCAAAGACGCGAAGAGAAAAATGCGTGGTGGTGGAAAGAAGAGAACTGTTAGGAAGAAGGGGTTACCATCACGTGGTGGAAAGAAGAAGAGAACTGTTAGGAAGAAGGGGTTACCATCACGTGGCGTTAAACTTAAAAGGGAACCAAAAAAGAAGTGTTCAAAGCGTATGAAACCTATGGCTGATCATTTTTTTAACTGATATAAGCTGAGGACGCTACTCTCACGAATCATAGATTTACTAATACTCGTCGAGGGAAGGTGGCACTATTTCTGACTCGTCATGGCACGTTTCATTCATCCGTGTAGTTCACAATGTTGTAAATCGGAACTGTCCCTTTTCGATATGCCCCCTACTCAGGTCTCTGTTGAAAATAGTGACTTTATTACAATTAACCCGATAAACACAATTAGTTCACCCAGTGCCCCTATAGAATTCGTGATACCCAGCTCAGGCCCTTACTTTTTTGACCCGAGTTGCATGCACATGTATGCTAAACTACGCATTGCCCATTCTGACGGAACGGATTGCGATGATAGTTATGCTGCCTATCCTGAAACCAACTTTCTGCACCCCCATATTCAGTCAGTGTGACGTATATTTAAATCAGACTAACATCTCGGCAGGCACGGGGTACTACCACCTACGATCGTATCTGGAAAATGTCCTCAACTTTTCAAAAGAAGCGAAGGACAACTTTTTAACCGCCGAGGGGTATTACCACACTAAAGATGAAGCTGGAATAAAGGATAAATTTAAACATTCTAAAAGAAAGATATACGAGTGTTTTGGACGCCTGCATACAGACTTTACTTTCCAGGAGAAGTTGCTTATGAACGGGGTAGATATGAAATTGAAGCTTACCCGCACGAGCCCTGAGATCTGCATAAATCTGGGGGCTGACCAAGAAGAAGGCGCGAAACCCGTTGTGATACACATCATGGAAACGTATTTGCGTATACGCCGAGTGAAATTAAGTTTCCCGAAACAAATAAAAATTGAGAAAGAATTGGTACACGCCACAGTGAAATATCTAATTAACAGGGTACAGATCAAACTGTGCACGATCCCCGCAGGGCTGGCATCGAAATAGATAGAAAACATTGCTCTTGGAGTCCTACCTAAAAGGATTTTAATTGGAATGCAAGACCACGCCTCGACGAATGGAAATTATAAAAAGAGTGCCTTAAAATTCGAGAATTTCGGGCTTAAAAATATTACTCTATTCGTAAATGGTATCGCTCTGGGTGGGGTAATGGATATGGATTACTCCACAACTGGGGTATTCCCGCTCTGCGCGAAAGCTTATAGTAGTTTGGCTCATAATACAGGTGCTTGTGATGAGCTCGGTTCGGGATAACTCAGAAAGAATTTGTGGAACAGTTTAATATTTACTTAGTCGACATTACACTTGACTTAACTGCTGGCGTAAATATGCATTTAAACGCCCAGCAGACTGGCACCGTCTCAGTGAGATTAGAGTTTGCCAAACCTATAGACACGCCTATAAGTGCACTCGTGTATCTAGAATCACAGGCCCTAATAGAAGTAGATAGATTTAGGAACGTCACGACAGATTTTCAAAATGGATGCAAATACACTCCAGAGAGGGAAGAAGAGTTACTGTTTCGCGCGTTCCAAATTTATCGGGGTTTTTGCAAAAAATAAAATATTGAAGCTGGATACCTCAAGAAACTGGTACGGGGCAATCGTTAACACCGACATTGTGGGGGGTGAGGGTATTCATTGGTTTGCAATCTATTTTAAAACTAAGGAAAGAATGTACTATTTCGATTCACTCGGTTTCCCACCATGGCATGACTCGACAATTGTACAGTTTATCGCGCGATTACGTGTGCCTGAGGTTATTTGGAATCCTTATCGCCTTCAAGGATATTATACTGAAACATGTGGAATGTATTGTACTTTGTTTCTCATGCATATGTCGCGTGGGAAGGGATTTATGAATATTTTAAAATTATTCGATTTGTGCGACACAGAGCTGAATGATAAATGTGTGTGCAGACAGATAAAAAAAAGGTTCCCATATGTTAGTACCCCCTGTAATGTGTAAGATCTATATTGTGTAAATCTGTGTATACAATTGTATCCATTAAGAATTGGGCGCTGACCCTTTTTGTACATGTTTTTCTACTGTTTAATAAATGAAAATATATTACGTTTTGTTCTTAACCTCAAAAACAATACATAATCTCATCGATGACCACGCACTCGCTTGACCGGATGCGTGTCAATACCATGACTTCTGGTTCACTGGGTAGGCTAGGTCGGGTGGCTACCACTTCATTTATCACCCTTTCGTCAAAAGTGTTTATAATATGGTCTAGCTCTGTCTCGGTCCTGTAATTAAAATAGATGCATGAAAATGAATGCGGCTAAAAGTATTGTGTCCACCATATATATATGAGTCATAGGCGATGACTAAGCATGTTTTTCAAAACACCCTTATTGCAATTTGGCAAAATCCTACTGTGTGCTGAATTATCTTAATCTACGAAGGATGTAGAGAATAATTGAAAATGTTTTGCAAAACGCAATTATTGTGGCCTTTTATAAGTTAATTCCGATTGAAACGTTATATATATAGGCTGAGAATAAAGCACAAACTAATTTCAAAACGCATTTGTTGTGGCACTAATAAGCTAATTAACACTGAATGAAGCGATGTATATAAATGTGACCCGGTTAGGTTCAGTTGTGCTAGGTTAGGTCAGGTTATATTATAGACGCGGAAAAATCATCTTTAAATTATCGAGAAACAGACAAAACAATGCGACTAATTTTACGTTGTAGAAAAATTCAGAACAAAAGGACATTAGATTGTCAATTTATATAGTAATTAGCGCTGAATGAACCGGAAAATATAAACACTTACATCTCAATTGAATTGCCTGTAGGCTCTTCCGCTGCGTTGCAAATTGCAGCGATATTCTGGGTAGAAAAGAGCTCATTCTGGCTTACTGCGTTGAAGAGGTGGAGTGTAGCTTGTGCATAGAAGTCAGCATCGCCAATCAGGTCGGGGGAAGCGTACAGTTGATCCATGGTTTGTATGGTGCACTAAATTGCGAGAAACTGACTCTCTGCATTGAAATTCACCATTTATAAGGGGGGCATGTGGCCAACCCACAAGCTCGAACCTTGGCACCCTATTGGCTACCGACGATATTTTGGGAGGGTATTAGAACCTAGGCCAGCATTTTCGGCCAACCCGAGAGCCTGCCCGCTTTCCAAAGAACCGTGATTGGGTGTTCCACGAAAGCTGGACATGAATTTTGGGCGGAGCTTAGCTATAGGCTTGTGTCGTGAATACGTTTTATTATTTATTATACTTCATTATTTACTCTACTTTCTGCTCTCTATTGCATTTATCGCTTGCTTTCTCTGTATACTCGTTTTCACTGTACCGTATAAATTCATGGTAGCCATGCAGAAACTATGAAAGCCGTTACAACACAAAGGGGGAAGGGGGTTCATTAAAACTCTTTTTAACGCTTGTTAATACTTTATTTGATTCCGAAAATGGTTTAGTTAAACGGGGGGACGCGAGCTGGGGGGTTTTACTATAATATTTTACGTCGGAGAGGGGCACAAAACAAACAATTTAATTCTAAGGTGCCATGGCCACACCTTACCCTACGGCCCTGCCTGAATGACTGCCTCTTTTTGGGGGTAGTCCGCTCTCTGGGCCTCTGTTCAGGATTGCCAACTCTTCCCATTTTAAACAATTTAAATCTAACAAACACTTTTTCGTAATTTCACAATTATTAGTAAATGATTTACATTAAACATTATCTTAATTAAACAAAAATTAATATTCTTAACTAGGCATTACTACACTCGCATCACCCCCTTGAAAATAAGCTTTTCATTAGGAAAACTTATTAATATCGTTTAACAAATTTAATAATTTATTCAACATTTATATATTTTGCAATTTTTTTTTTTTTTTTTCTTAACAAATTCAAAGTTCAGATACACAAGAAATAATTAGAATGACAAATTCCCACATATTTTGTATCATATTATAAAATCGAAAACTTTATTTTTCACATTTGCAGAAAATAACATTTCACACTAATAATTAAATTACAACCTGTAACTAATCTACATGCCAAAAAAAAATAACGGAAAATTTTCTTACATTCGTTACACAAAATTTCAAGTTCACAATCTATTCCAGCGATTTCTCATCAAAGATCGCTTTACATTTGAAACAATTATTTGTAGTTATAAGTTACTATCAGGGCAACAGAAAAAATAAGAAAAAGTTCACAAAAACTGACCAGAGCGCACATACTATTCACGAAAAACACAAATATGGGCAATAATCGCACCCTTTCACTTATAATTTCATTACATAATAATCAGTACATTAATTTGCTGGACGTTGTTTAGATCACAATCCGCACGCTGACAACGTACTTCTACAATTTCAATCGCAGCTCTCCTGCTCACTTCGCTAGAATGCAAGGGATTGCATCAATCAACATGCAACAGGGCAGCACGCTTTAATGGTTCCGCTCTCCAAATGGCGAAAAAAAAAACAAGAGAGACGTCCAGTTCTAAAAGATCAGGGGGGAGATATACTGAAAGCGGGACCACGCGCCGGAATTGGACGGAATTTGCAATTCTAGAAGTCGATGAAGAAACTCGCCTTGTCTCATCACTTTTGTCGGTGAACGCTGCTCTTCCTACGTCCAGCTGAAAGACTTCCACTGGCAACAATCAAACGATCACTTCCGCCGAGGCCGTTTCCCAACGAACCTACTTTGTCTGTATGGACAGTACAGTCTTAGACACCCGTTCAAGCTCTCGTGGCTTGCCTACCGCGTGCTAAAACACATATTTAGCGAAGCATTCGAGCAGCGTGACGAGCTACTGCCCGAAAAATATCAGTAGACCATCTTCGAGCGAAACTTTCGTGTGCAAGACCCTGCACTTTTAGTTTCTCTTCTCTTCTCTTCCGAAGCTATCCTGCGCCAAGTCCCTGCGCATTGGTTCTCTCTCTCTCTCTCATCATTGATCGATCACCTATCCGGTCGACGAAACTCAATGGATGGAACTCGGATTCATCTTGGTTGCCTCCAAACCGAGCCTTTCGAAATTTTGAAAAACGATTATTCCAAACGATTTATACTGCTACTGATTACACCAGTACACATTTGAAAACTTGTCGATCGATTTTTACAAACTAGTTGGTGATTCTATATAATTTGAGTGCGCTGATCTCAAAAATATAGTTAGTTTTTCCCTATCACGTATGGTTTTCTTACTACAGGGTGTGTCATAAATCCCCCATTTATCCCCAAATGTGAACCATCTTATCGAGACCAACATTGGATTGCACATGCTAAACCATAAATTTTGTTGTTATAGACTACAGTAACGCTTACATAATAATGTAGGGTAAATATATATAACAACCAGTCCCGTTCCCAGTAAAATACTCTCTCCCTCCCATCAATGGGTGGTTAACATTTGGGGACAGATGAGGTATTACAACACCCCTTGTAGCGAAATCTTTAGGTGATAGAGTAAAACCTAATTAAAGCAGAATTAAATAGCTCCTAGCTCTTGGACAAGCATATTGCTTGTTTATGAAAGAATAAAAAAATAACTGAAAGAAACAAAATATATTTACCTTCTTTACTTGCAAACATTTCAGGACTTATTCCAAAGACTTAAGACTACGAAGGTAGATCTGACTAATGACGACTAAACCGGTGCTTCTTTGATGTTTTCTTATGCTGTGCGTTAGGCTGATCTCGTTGCAGACACCAGCAGTAATCCGCCATCATATTTGTATGCCATCTTCCTTGATATCTTCTTTCCATGGTTTTGATGTCCTGGTGAAATCGTTCCCCTTGCTCCTCATGACATCTCCGAGATTTTCGGGAAAACGGTCAAGATGCGAAAATAAGAAGTGAACTTTCAGGCTCATGTTGCAGCCTAAGGCGTAAAACTTTTTAAGCATATTTTCCACCAGTCTTTCATAATTTTGGCTTTTGTAGTTTTCCGAAGTTTTCAACATCTTTGAAACCAAGCCATGCTTCTTTTTCTTTATTGGTCATTGTGTTCAGGAAATGATCGTCTGTCAATAACTTTCTAATCTGAGGACCTATAAAAACACCTTCCTTTATTTTCTCGTAGCTAATCTTTGGATATTTTGAACAAGTGTACTTGAAACACTCACCTTCTCTATTCAATGCTTTGACATACTGCTTCATCAAGCCTAACTTAATGTGCAAGGGTGGTAGGAGGATTTTATTTGGTTCAACTAGATGTTCATGTAAAATGTTCTTTGATCCTGGGGTAAGATTCTCTCAGGAGGCCAAGTTTCCTTCTTCCAGTGCTGGTCACGTGCTCGATATCCCATTCGCAGATGAAACATGGCATCTTAGTGTATCCTGATTGCTGCCCAAGTAACATGCAAAGGACTTTGACATCCCCACACAATATCCATCTGTGATTTTGATATTGAATTTTTTCAGAAGCAGTTTCATGTTATCATAGGTCTCTTTTAAATGAGTAGAATGGGCCACTGGGATTGATGCATATTTGTTACCGTTGTGCAGTAACACTCCTTTTAGACTGGTTTTAGAGGAATCTATAAACAACCTCGTCACTGGTTTGGTATTCGATGCCTAGCTTGCACACTAATCCTGTGATGTCCTTGCAAAATACCAAGGGACCATCTTCTTCGAAAAAAGGCACGAGTCTTTCTCACGATTTCTGTACCAAGCGAAGTATGTGTCGGATGCCAATAAATTGTTCTCCTGCAATCTAGACCCCAAAAGTTCTGCAGAGTCCTTAGGCAGATTCAATCCCTGACTAAGTCATTTAGTGCGGCTTGAGTTAATGGTTTAGGATCTCGGTCAGCTGTTGGCTCTTCATAAACATCATCATTGTCTGGATTTGGAGCTGAATCAGAATCGTGAATTGATTAATCCAACTCTCGGGTGGGCGGGGAATAGGAACTTCTGGACCATGGGTACCGGCCTTATTGCAGATGGAAGACTTGGGTATTGACGGCTCTCTTTATTCTTTGCATATAACCTTTAACATTGCAAGAACGAAGTAGAGTCGTCGGTATGGTTTCTAGGTCGCGCCATACCATAGGATCCCAAATGGCAACCTTTTCTTTTTACCTTTGCTCCAATTCCTTAGTACCGCAACACACGTAAGACAAACCTTGTGTGGAGCCCAACTTTTGTCTTGATCTCCTAATTTAATTCCAAAATAAGCATGATAAGCTCTCTTAATGAAGGTCGTTACATTTGTCCTTTGTTTACAACACATACCGACCACAAATATAACAAAATATGTCTGGACTATGGGTACATCCTCTAGAAGCCATTATTAAAATTTTAAAGACGTAATGTTAGAATTATCTATCTGAAAAATATGAAAAAACGAAATTACTTAAAGATAAAAAAGTAAAAAATTACAAAACGCCCAAAATTTTTTGCTAATAACTTTAAAACTGTGGGTGACAAAAAAAAACTGGTAGCATTTTTTAATTCAGCGAAGCGAACTGCTTCAGAATCACACTCAAAATAAAGAAATCGATTTTCATGCAGACCGGTGTATCATTGCATATTTAATTTACCAAATTTTCTCGACAGTTCACTTCGAAACAATAACACACAATTGCTCTGGCCAAATTCACAAAAAAAATGAGAAATCTAAATTTCGCAAAAATTTAATCACATCTAGCTACCAATAAGGTCACTTATGGCAGTTACATCGGAGAAGATAAAAAAGTCATAAATCGTACGAAAAATTGTACAGTATAAATATAAAAGCGCCCATACATAGTAACTGTTAGTATAATTTAAGAAATATTATTGTTCAAACTACCGTCAGAAATCACATCATACTTTTAAATACAAAATACAAAAATGAACCCCAGAAACTTCATGTCATCACTTCTCTGAATCATGAACTCTCTTGCCCTTTGGGGGGGGGAGCACACTAAGACGCCACAAAAACGTTACTGGCTATCTAGAAGGCTCCATTTCAGAGTGAACATTCGAGCCAATGTTTTAAATGCATTAGTACCCGACTGAATGTTTAAACAATAATAATTTTCCAAAACAGTTATTAAAAAGTAGAAAAATTTAAATATTACTACCAAAAATTATTTTAATACGGTAATTCCAACTTGAAACTAAATTTCATATGAATTCAACTCGTAATTCACAAATTACATCTGAGAGACAACTCTCTCCTTCAACAGAAACCCCAGTATGGTTTGCAATGCACTCAAAAATACACACAACATACTGTAAACAAAAACAAAACATTGCATAATTGAGAGCGGTCGCTTTGTTTGTAAGCGAACCTCTATAGGTACAAATATCCCTAACCGAATGAAATTACATTATATCCTGACATAATTTTGTAATCTTTTCTATGCAAACGCTCGAACTAAAAAAAAAAGGACATTTTTCATTTCTAATACCCAAATAAAATATCAAATCAAGACATCCTTTTTGCAATACAATCTAAATTCCAAATAAAAACTTAACCATTGTCATTGAACTGGAAAGACATAAATAAAAATCGGCCTACCTATAAAAATAAAATTAAATGAATCTATAAAACGTAAAGAAACAATATATGAAAAGAATTTTCTACACAAATTTCTGTAATTCAAAAAAAAATAATAATATCCAAATTTCGTAAAATATGTGTACCGCCGCACTTTTAGACCTATAACACTGGTCAACACTCATTTTATTGCCAATCATATTAGAGTGATTTTGGGGTAACTTTGTGGTGCTGATTCCGAATATGACATCGGTTTTGCTAGATTGGCTCTAATTTATGAGATAATTGGTACCCCATTGAAACACGTAAAAATGCAAAAAATATAATGTTCAGGCGGAGCCTACTTACAAATCGCATTGAAATTGTCTCAAATCATACAAAAGTAAACACATGAAATACATAATGGCATTTTATTCGGTCTCACCATCTAGAATGTTCCGGTAGTTTCTCATATGCACGCGTTATGGTTACGTTTCCTATTAATTGAGGGTATTCATTATCTCAAGAACTAGAGCCAAATCGGAAAAACTACTTTCATTTTGGAATTCAGCAACCCCAAAATACCCTAAATTCGTACGAATTTCCTTGGCAACGAAAAAAAAAAAGTTTTTTTGTTGACTTGTGTAATTAATAAATTCAATGTTACGCGTGGAAAGAACAATTTAGAATTTAGTGCATAACATTTGTGCTTATTAAAGAAAAATCCTATGATTATTTATGTTAAACCAATTAAAATTTTGTTAAATAACTAAGAATTTAATACTCAACAGACATATACCGTAGTGACGGTTAATATCCGAACAATATTTAACGATAGGCCTACAAGAAATCTTTCTTTAGTGCAATACAATAGCCATTTTACAAAATATCAGTCGGAATTGTCGTGAAAATGAACGAAAGGAACGAAAAAAAATGATAAATCAGCAGTGGTGGGCACCGTTAACCAAAAAGTTAACTTCGTTAACAGCTAATCCGTTAACCAAAAAGTTAACTTCGTTAACCGTTAATCCGTTAAACATGTAACGGAAGTTACCGATAAACCGTTAACGTTAACTTTTATTATAAAAAAAATGAAAAACACAATATATATATAATTTAATTTTCCCTCTTCTTCTCGTTCTCCATTTTGTCCATGAGATGCATGTTGCCCTTCATGAAAATTAGCATATCAAGTTTTCATCATTGTAAGACATCAATTGACTTAATTTATGTCATCAAAGTGACATGAGAATTGAAATCTTACCTGATCAGTTTTATGGTTCTTGAAATGTATCAAGGAGACTACTAATAAGGTACTCACAGACATATTATAAATATACTACTTACTTGACAACGATTATTTTTAAATATTCACTAGCACAAACATGTTGCGCAAGAGACAGACTGCAAATGAAACGAATGTAGTTATTTGTTGTAATTGTTACATATATATTATTGAAAGTGCCTTAAAATGCTCGTGATATTTCTTGAAAGAAGTTGAAACATTCAACTCAAATGGCAAATCTTTCCGCCTGATTTTACAGTCGACCATGTTTTGCTCAAACCAATGCCATAAATAACTACCATATTTGGTAAGACACAAAATTGTGGCGACGGAAACAAATATATCGCCTGATTTTGCACTGCGGAAATGGAAATTCGTTCCACTATTAACAGTGGCGGATTAATTGCGCACCTGCTCAGCACTGAAAAATAATAAACTTTTAAACGTTTATTTATGAATTTTTGGGTTAACGGACTTGAGTTAACGGAAGTTAATGTAACGGAAGTTAATTAGTCCGATAATGATTTTCAAAGTTAACTTAAAAGTTAAATCGTTAACGAAAAAGTTAACTTCGTTAATTAACGATTAACGGATTAACGGTTTGTGCCCAGCTTTGTAAATCAGCCTACCTACCAAATTTTGAGTATATAAATATACATAATATATATATAACTAATATATACGTATAAGTTAATATTAAGTATATAATTGAGTATATAAAAAAAAAAAAAAAACAATTTATAGAAAACTTCACGACACAATTCTCTATTTCAGTTAAACCAATTTAGCTTATTTTGAAGTCTAACACAATCCTATACGGCCAGCCTATAATCTGACAAATTATTATGGTTAAGTTTATTTTTCGACTGTCCCTTAAAATGTAATGTAGCGATACAAATTTTCGCTCAAACATTTTTAAAAGACCGTATAAAATGCGTATCACACTGTATTTAAACTAACATAATTCACTTACGTACAAATTCAGTAAAATTTATTTATTAATCGTTATTCTTATTATTATTATCACAATTATTACTAATTCCAAATGTTTAAATATATATATATATATATGTTTAAATGTATATATATATATTTCTGCGAGTATGTAGAAGAATTACGGCATTTGGAAGAGTGAGGCCCATGGTGTAATGGTTATCGCATCTGACCGGCAATCGGAAGATCCCGGTTCGATTCCCGGGTGGTTACCTCATTTTTTATTTTTTCGTTCTCTCTCTCTCGTCTTGCGTGGAATATCTCCTATACAAGCGTCGTTCTTTACGTTAATTATACTGCGTGTTTGCAGTTAAATGTGTATATATATATATATATGTATATGTATATTAGGGCGGATCGAAAATGAGGTTTTTAAACTTTTTTTCGAAATTCAAATATGGCTAGTGCGGAAAATATGTGGGTGCTATAGATAATGACTGTGCATAAATATTAGTCTGCGACATTATATCTTCAGGTGGCCACAAAGCCGTCGAAAAAAGTGAAATATAATGATTTTCTTATATTCTGCATTAGTACAATACAAACTTACTTGTTATTATTATATTAAGTGTTCCAATTACCAAAATAGTTACTAAATTACGCAGCTCTTAGTTTATTTTAGATCAATGTTCTTTTGATTAGATCTAAATAATCCAGAACTCACCACGAGGAGGTGGCTGCGTGTCGAGCTCCACCCATGCCCTCCCAACCACCCATCCTTGCGCATGTTTTTTTCTATTAACGTTTTATTTAAACTTTATATTCAGCTTTACTTTCGAATGATGGCATTTTTTTACGTGACTGAAGTGTTGATCTTATGAAGCCATCTCGCGCGTTCAATCCAAATACTTTTGATGATGCTTCAGTCACTAATTTTACCATTCTTTCTACTACTTGTGTATGACAAGGGAATTTCTCGAATGGAGGGGTACTCTTGTTTTCTATGAATTCTTCAATCTCATTTTCTGTCAGGTGTCTTGTCACAGGTGGTTCAGTGACAATGCATTTTTGCCAATTAATTAAATCAGTATAATCAGTAGCTTCAAATTGAATAACAGGTACTGTGAAACGCCTCAACTTTTTCCTTGTTTGTTTGCCTTGCTTTCTTTATTCGCCTCCACGCTAATTCTCTTATGGCGCTGCGGTCATCATGAAGCTAGAATATTTTCTGGATTTGCAAAAAATGCATTTCTTTGTATGACAGGGTTTACAATATCCTTTACTTCGTCATTCAGTGTTCTTGTTAGTTCAATAGTTTTGAAAACATGTTTTGAGCCATTGACAAAAGACGTACTTTGCTTAATATAGAAAACCACATTGGGATGTAGACCATTATAAAAGAAGCAATGTTCATGAGGTTCTCAGATGGACTTACAGTTGAAACGTATAGACGAAGCAAACGATTTGCTGTAGTCAGCCATCGTGAATGTGCCATTTTGCCTGGACTACGATGAGCAAGATCTGGAGAGCAATATCCCTTTGTTATGGCCTGATGAATATCAATTAGATATTTTTGGTCGGTGCTAAGATCTTCACAGTCTACAGTTGGTTCCTCAGCATCAATCCTTTCAAACTCGACAATAGGAAGACTCTCACAGTTCTCTAATTCCCTGCCAATAGGACCGGTGAATCCGCGGGGGCCAGATGTTTTTCCATCCAGCTTTGTACTAAATGGCGTAATGGCAATTCATTGGCATGGAGCTGGCACACTAAATGTTGAACTGGCTTCTTCAGCTTCAATTCTATAAGCCTTATAACGCCTCCCTTTTCTCCAATGTTGACTGCTGCACCATCGCATCCAATGGCAACAAGGTTTTCCAGGTTCATGTCATTATTTCCATATACTCAAACATTCCTTTACATATTTCTTCAGCTGATCCAGAATTCACAGAATAATGGCCCAAATAATCTGAACCAGGTTCTCTCACTAAAGTGATATGTTCTTCTGTTACCTTCTTCTGATATACTTTGGACTTTTTTTCTTGGAAGAGCGTAGAATCTTTTCGACCATCAAAATAGATTCCTCTGATTGGGACCTGATTTTGATCTTTCATAATTTCTGATCTCTTCTTTTGTCTTTCTCTTCTGATTTTACTCCTATCCACTACTTCAGATGTATTGTCAATAGAAACTTCTCCAATATCTTGCAATACTGCACTAACAATGAATGCTGCAGCTCGATCTGAAACTGCAGTCCTGTCACAAGCAGTAGCCACTGAAGGTAGATTTGTAGTTTTCCTTTTCTTGAATAATTGTTCTTCAGTTGTTCGAGCTTTCTCTTCGAGCTAACTGGCTCTGGAAATGTATCGTCTGATATTTCGTCAGATTCACTTTCACTGTTTGATGTCGATGATGATAATTCAACATTTGTATCCTGCAATTTCTCCTGTGAAGATTCTTTGGTGAGCCTCACAGCTTCTTTTTGCTTTCTTGCAACGTAATGCTTTTTTCTTTGAGAGTGTAATATCACTCTATCAATAAACAGTTTTCTTTCACTCTCTTTGATCTAAGAGGAACGTCACTTCTTCCTTTGGAACCGTTTTTTCTTTGGGACAAGAACATTGTGTTAGTACTTTGCACTTGCACGCTGCAATGTCAAAAGTTTCGTGTGTGCTTCTTTTTTGAACATATCAATCTTTGCTTTTGTAAGCTTCAGAATTTTTTCTGCTTTGGTATGGCTTCATAATGACCCTACTTTCGTGGTAGCTACTGAACATTGTTTCAATTCGCCTGTCTGAAGAATTGGGACGGAAGCACTTTCCCAAATTGTTTTCAATTTATCAACAACTTGTTCTAATTTGAGATATTGAAGGATCTTTATTAGTATTCTGTTTCAAATCGTTTCTTACAAACAAGTAATATTTAAAAACTCCTTCGTATGTAGGAAGATTCCTGTGCCACAAATCTTCCCCCATACCAAACATGGGGCACTCAGTTTGAGGCCCTGGTTGATTTTGCACAAACTCGAGACATTTTGAAAGTATACAAATCTGAAAAAGAAAGAGCTAATATCAATTATACGTTAATTTCAGTTAATAGTACATGGCAAAACTTAGGGCAACACAATACAGAAATGCAAAATAATATAAGAAATATAGTTTAGACTATCTGAGTAACGCCAACAACAGAACACCCACCTGCTACGAGAGCGACAGCTACACTGAACCGAGGTACTCACGTGACAGCTTGAGTGAGCTGACTATAGAAAACTGTTTTTAGAGAATAGAAACTTTTTTAAAGGTTGACTGAGCTATTTTTATACAAGTGTGAATAAATTCTTGTCTATTGTGCATCGTGGATCTTCTGTAATTATTGGTTAAAATCTGCTTTTTTCAATATTGAAGGTCATTGTGGCACCTGAAGATATTAATGTTATCATTTTAAATTTATACCAGCTTATTTCCTCACTACTCCACACATTTTCCACACTAGACAATTTGAAAATTCGAAAAATGAGTTTTTCACTCCGCCCTAATGTATATATACGTATATATAATATATATATATATATATATATATGTATATATATATGTATATATATATATATGAATATATATATATGTGTGTATATATATATATATATTGTATGTATATGTATATATATATATGTATGTGTATATAATATATGTATATACCTTACCTTACAACCTTACAAAGGTTCCACGTGATGTTCTCATTTCGCGAAGGTCAAGCGTGTCGCCCCTCCTCTCGAGTTGGCCTGGTGAAGTAGTGAGTTGGATTCTTGCGCTCTCCACCTCACATAGCCAGGTACGCCCGGCTCATCGGGATTGTTCTGAGCCAGGCGTTAAGTCTTCTTTTGAAGATTTCCACTGCAACTCCCTTCGTGTTTCTTAGGTCTTTGGGCAGCTGATTAAATAGTTTTGGTCCTCTCACTACAAAACTATTTTCTTTCAGGGGTTAAGGATGTTCCCTGTCTCGCCTTCAATTTGGGAATACGACACAGTCTACCGTTTCTACCTTCCACCGTTGTTTTGGGGAAGTTATGGGATTCAAGTAAGATTAGGGACTAGTTTCTCCATTATTTTTCCAAGTGTAAATAATGGTTGTATCTCTCTTCTCCTTTCCAGTGAATATAGGTTTAGTTCTCGTAACCTTTCCCAGTAATTTAGTTCTTTGCACCCATTGATCTTGGCTGTGAACTTCTTTGAATCCCCTCCAGCTGTCTAATGTCTTCTTTTTATAGGGATGTTAGGACCGAGCAGTATTCCAGTTTGGGTATTATCAGGGTTTTCAGTAGGGGGATCATTACATTCCTATCCCTTCGTTTAAAAGTTCTCAATATCAGACCCGTTATTCTCTTTGCTCTGTTTACTGCTATCTTATTTTGTGTTTCAAATTTCGCATCATCTGTCATTACAACCCCTAAATCTTTTGCTCTGGAATTTCTCTGGACTTCCTGTCCATTTGGGGTATAATATTCCATGGACTTTAGGTCTTCTCTTTTTCCGTACCGTAATAGCTGAAATTTCTCGGTATGTATGTATATATATATATGTATATATATATGTATATCGTAAAGAACGACGCTTGTATAGGAGATATTCCGCGCAAGACGAGAGAGAGAGAACGAAACAAATGAAAAAATGAGGTAACCACCCGGGAATCGAACCCGGGATCTTCCGATTGACGGTCAGATGCGATACCATTACACCATGGGCCTCACTCTTCTTTGCAGTTGAATGTATATTGTCTATATACATATATATATATGTATATATATATATATATATATATATATATATATATATATATATGTATATATAATATATATATATATGTTAACCCCTCCGTCTATGGCCCTGAGTCGGTTCGGATCGACGGGGGTTCTGGTTAGGAGGCTGCAACGGATATTTCTTCTATAACATTCTATAATTCTTTTCGTCGCCTTAAATGGTGGGTCGCCACTCTGTTAAACCCTTGGCTACAGACTCGCCAGATGTTATGCCAATATCTTCTATGGTGCTTGGGTTGCTCTTTCTCTCGCTTATGGGTCGAGAATATTAATTCTTCTCTTGCTATAATACTCTGATACTTTTCTTATACTAAAATTATCGACTTTTTCTGACTAAGTTCTGAAGAGAGCACGGCTCGAAGAGGAAAATAAAAACGTCTTTTACTTTGGTTACTTCTTAAAAATATACAGGTACTGCTCTGAATTACAGGGGTAGAGGTTCGACCTCTTTCGACCATGGCTCAGGCCGGAATCTAAAAATATTAAGGCAAGGGCCTCTGCCCCTCCCCGCAGCAAGGCTGCTAACAAGGGAGTCCTAATGAAGTGCTATGATGAAGTGCAAATATGAAGTGACTTAATCAAGAAGTCTAATGAAGAAGTCTAATGAAGAAGTATAATATAAACTTAAATGTTTTGGGGGAGGCAGTTGAAGGTTAAATTTCCCCCCTTTTTAAACACATGATCAGATGTTTTGAAAGATTTCAACTAAAAAC
>JAJOZX010011186.1:0-119469 GCA_023014485.1 Bathynomus jamesi
GTACGGAAAAGAGTTCAAAATACTGTATTTGATATCCTTTAGGTCTAGGGCAGAGGTTACCAATAGGAGGACCACAGTCCGGATGACGACGAGTTTTTATAAGGATCGACGGAATAAATCCCCTACGCTAATTAGCTCAAAGGATTTACTTTGAAAGATAGGCCAACCAAATGCCATTTCGAAAATCAAAATGCAATTTTGTCTACTCTTTTCGTGAAGTTCAAATTTAGTTTTTACATAAAGAGATTGAAATTGGTGATTTTAAATTGATTTCGTTAAACTAATATCGGCCACATTACGAAAACACTCCAAAAATAAAGTGCGGGTAACGGATCTCGGTAGAGATACAGAAATGGTGCATCAGTGCACTTTTTCAATGGTACAATGGTGCACTTTGCAATGGGGCAATGATTTAATAGTAATGACTTCAGTTTTATTTCTATTTTGTAAGAGGTATACCCAATGAATTGCATCTTAAAATATTTACCTCCTTCCGCAAGGTTGGTATTGCTGAACTTGGTCTTAAACATTATCTAAGAATTATTTTCTGCAGTTCTGAATTAAAGGTTTTGGAAATATATCTAAATCTAATCTAAAGATTTGTCGAAACGTCTAAAGTACAAAAATAAACGGAAATGTTTACTGTTATATGAAAAGAAGGACCAACATAACAGCAAACATTCCCGTTTATTTTTTGTACTTGAGACGTTTCGACAAATCTTTCGTTATCGTCAGTGAATTATAAATTTTAAAACTTTAAAACAAAAATCAGAATAAATAATTAAAATTACATCAAATACAAAAAAGAAATTAAAATCATTAAATTAAATTAAATTAAATTAAAATTACCTCAACTGGTAAATACACAATGATTATGTCAACTTTCGTATTAGCCAGATACTGAGAGAAAACCGTTGTACTGTTATAAAATGAAAAATGAACAATATCTCTCCTTTCATTGGAGCGTAGGAACTTCATAAATGGAGAAAACTCACTTTACGAGAATTAATTAAAAGAAAAGTCTCATTTGCTACAAGGAAATAAATTAAAACGTTAAACATTTCATACCAATTTGAATTTAATTAAAAATCTTAAAGGACAGAACCTAATCTAAAACAATATATAAGACCAAATTCACTATAAGAAACTCAACTTTGCCTTAAATGAGATTATTAACCAGAAGAGGAAAATCAAAAACGAAAATGAGAATACATCTGCCGTGAGTAATTTCCTTTCGAAACGACCTCCTTTGGATTTCAAAATGTGCTAAACGGAAAGAGAAATAATCTAGATTTAGGTACGCCCTCAAAATTCCGGATGTTTCGAAAGATATAGACGAAGGATTCTGCGAATAAAAATGTATAAAAGAGAAGGTTTTTCAAGGGTAGTCATTCGAACAGCAGATTCAACAAGAAGAGAAAAGATGGTGGAATGAAACCCTCTGATAACTTTTATGATCTTTGCTTTATTGAACAGATTCGTTTATGGAGACAGTATTGACTCAAGATGACAGGACTTTACAACCTTTATGAAGAGATTGGATTCTCTCCTGCTTGCGTGTCTCAAACTCTGGCGCTTTGTGAGAACTCCGTAAAGAATTCTTTTTTGCTCGGAATGAAAAGTCAAGTGCATTCAGTCGAAAAGCGAACCGCCAACTTGATTGAAATTCCCAAACATCCTCGTAATTGTCAAGAAATTTTTGAACTTGGTGACAAAGAATCCAGGATTCGAACAGTGTACCCTTTCAGTATTGAAACCCGGCCCGTTTCTGTTTTGTGCGACCAAACTACTGACGGAGGTGGATGGACAGTGATTCAACATCGAGAGGCTCTTCCAAAGAGAGAAAACTTCTTTCGGAAGTGGGTGGAGTACCAACTTGGTTTCGGAAACCTGAAGGGAGAATTTTGGCTCGGCCTAAATAACACTCATGCCCTTGTCGGTGACACTCTGATGGAATTGAAGGTGGACTTTGAAGACTTCGAAGGGAAAAATCGTTGGGCCAAGCACGAATACTTTTACATCGGAGATGCCGTTCAGAAATATCTTTGGGATTTAGGAGAATATTTGGGTAACGCCGGGGATTCATTCGGTGGTCACAACGGTAAAATGTTTTCAACAAAAGATCAAGACAACGACACTCTTACAGGTGGAAGTTGTTTGAAGAATCATCGTGGCGCATGGTGGTATGGACATTGGACACTGCCATTCATCGAATTTGAATGGATATCAATATGAAGGAAACCACACTTCATACGCCGATGGCATCAGTTGGTATAAATTTCATGGGAATCATTATTCTTTAAAGATAACTTCTCTCAGTCTTAGACCAAAATTCAAAAATTAAATTCGATACTCAAAATTGTCTGAAAACCTCAGAATAAAGGCACATATTAATTAACTAATATTAAAGAACACGTAATAATAATAATAATAATAATAATAATAATAATAATAATACTTGTTTATTTTCCAAAACACAAATACAGGGAATATAAATGTATAAGTACTGCCATGGAGCCATAGTATTTCATGTAGTTTCCACCGTACAAGGTGTTCATAAAGTAACGCAAGTGAATATGGTCAAGTGTACATGCATATTCACTCGCCTGACTTTATGAACACCCTGTATTGCTTGCATTCATTACCTAATCGCTGAGTTGTGATATATCTACACTACGTTGGATTAGTTTTTCACTAAAATGACTTAAGAACCTACTTGAACTGCTCTTTAATTATAGTACAGTGAATTAAAATGAAATAAATAATGGCTGTAGAACCTAAAGAGTTTGTGTTGAGATTATTCTAATGTTGAATAAAACGGAATTAAAAACATCAAACTCATTTTCTTTAAAAGTTTTATGACCAATGAAGAAAACGGAATGCGGTAACAACATTGAAATAAATGAAAATTTTATTTTTCAAATGAATACAAAAATTTGTACAAGAACCATTTTGTTTTTTTGTTTCTACATTATTCTAAACGTGAACTCATTCGTATGAGAGAGATTTTGTTGATATTTCGAGTGTGATTTCAAGGTTTTGGAAATAATGGTTCCGATCTCTTAGATTTATTGAACCGTTTACTTGGTTGTTTGAACTGATTTGCGTAATTACATAGGAATTTCCTTATAAAATGTTTTATGCGTATGTGAGCGGATATTTACCTTACGCGAGTCCTTTAGCTTAAGACTCTTTAAGGATATAAAGAAGGGATTTGAGGGGTCACCATTGTTTAAACACCCGATATCAGTCTCACAATATTTGAGACAATACATTTAATGATGTCCTTCCTTATGCCGTATTTTCCTTAATCTGTGGTTCTAATACAGATTCACAATATATATTTTAAAATGCTTAAAAAAAAAGTGTGTATATATATATATATATATATATATATATATATATATATATATATATATATATATATATATATATATATATAATATATATATATATATATATATATGCCAAGTTTTACAATCTAGTTGTTGCGTTTGATGCGTTCTTTGAGGGTGAGCTTCTCATCTAAAAGTACACCTAAGATTGTAACTGTATTCTCTTAATTATTCTATTATTTATATGTATACGAAAGTTTATATTCTGCTTTTTTATTTCTTAGGATTACATATGATGCGTTTCACAAATTTAAGGTCGCTTTACTTGTATTTAATCCGTCATAAATATGTATTAGGTCCACGTTTTTTGTTTCTGGTACAGTTCCTGAGTCGTTATCGCGTGAGTGAGGGGTGTTATGCCATCTGAATACTGAATACTGGTTTCGTTACCACAATTACTAAGATCAGTTACTAAACACCAGAATATAAGGGGTTCACTAATCGAACATTTGGTACTACTAGCGTGACTAAAAGTCAAATTGATGATCTTTTAGTCTGACATTATGTTTTGTGTTAGTTAAAAGGACTTTAACTCTCTCATTACGAGTCCTTTACTTCGCAGTTAGCCAAGTTTTGATTAGACACGATTGCTATATTGAGTCCAACGCTCACGATTGCAATCTTGACTCCAATCTTGGGCCAACGCGTTGGACTAATCTTGAGTCCAACGCTCAAGATAGGTCCAGGAAGATCTCAATATAATTACTGCAATAAGCAGTAAAATATTCCATAAGATTTTTGTCTTGAACGTGCGATGATACCATGATACTATATATAAAACATAAGCTAACAAACCTCGCAGCTACATAAATAATAATAAAAAAAAGAATTATAAAAGAGTGGAAACTAAAAATTGTTTAAAGTACAGTTACTTCAAAAAGTCCACATGTTAAGCAAAAGAAAAAATTCCGATTCGTCAAGAGGATTATGCGAAATTCGCTTTTATAAGATTAACAAACACTCATTTTTCAAAACACGCCCTTTTCTGAAACAAAAAAAAAAAATAGGAAAAACCCCTAACCCCTCGCCCTCACCACAACTCCCATCGAATATATATCGAAATTTATATTTAAAATTTTCTGTATAATCGTATTGTATGAGCCAAATGTAGCCGCAAATATGCTTTAACCTTCTGAGTAAATAAACCGCTGTTTGCACATTTCATTTTACTAACTTATGTGGAATGTTATACAAATATCCTTTAAAGCAAAGCATTGATCTTATTGATCTTATTGATCTTATTACCTATGAATATTGTTATAGTTTTCAGTATAAGAAATGAAAAGTGACGAAATGAAACTTTGTTAACCTGAAAACAGATTAGAAATTTAATATTTTTACTTTATTTTCAGTAAAAACCTGAAAAACAAAGTTTCATCTCAAATACCTAAAAATAGAAATATAATATAGCGGAACTGCTACGAGGTTACGAGGTATATACCTCAACCACGCTTCCAACCCACTACCTCTTTAGTACGAGGTGAGGTCGCTAGCCATTGGATTACGACATGATAAAAATTAATAAAACCTTGAGGATATTTCATTAAGTGAGGGAACGCATAACGCTTTCGCGCCAAGAGGTGTTTTACGTATTAACCCTTTGAATTCGAGCTCATGACCAGCAGTTTATTCAGATTTTCTTTCGTACTCGTAGTCTAATGGTTAACGCCCTCACCTTCTCTTCCAGAGGTGGTTCATTCGTTTCTTGGTAAGGGTATTTTTGCATTATGCAAAATCATGATTGTGCATTTAATATCACAGTCCTGCGATGGTTTTGTTGTCCGAAATATTTTATTACTTATATAGTAATTTTTGAACGCTGATTCCGAAAATAATATTCATTTTTCGCCATCATGTACAGATTTTTCACAAAATGTCATATTTCATATTACATATGTAAGTAAATTTTGATTGAAAACTACTGCCTATAATGTTCTCATTCGCAGGATCTCTCTCTCTCTCTCTCTCTCTCTCTCTCTCTCTCTCTCACTATATATATATATATATATATATATATATATATATATATATATATATTATAGTTGTAATAATAATAATAGTAATCTTCTTCCTCAGCATAATTAATCCCATTTTTATATGGGGGTCGCTGTTTCAGGTGAGTCGCCTCCATCTTGGTCTGTCGTACACCATATTCTCCTCCAAATTCTTCTCCCGTAAGTCCGCTCTAACACAATCCTTCCATCTCTTCTTCGGTCTTCCTCTTCTTCGCCCCGGCAACTCCATCACCATCACTCTACGTCCGACATAATCGTCATCTCGCCTCATCACGCGCCCATACCATCTCATTCTTGCCTCCTGTATCTTCTTTGATGCCTCTGCCACCTTCACAGTTCCTCTAATATACTCATTCCTGATCCTATCCTCTCTTGTACACCGCACATCTCGCAACATCCTCATCTCTGCTACATCCGTTTTGTTCTCATTTGTCTTCTTCATAGGCAATGCCTCCGTTCCATACAACATTGCTGGTCTCACCACAGTTTTATATACCTTTCCTTTCAACTTCACTGGCACCTTTCTATCGCGCAAGACACCCGACATTTCTCTCCAATTCTTCCACCCAGCTCGCACTCTATTATTAATTTCTTTCTCCACATCTTCCTCATTCATTAACGAGCTCAAGTACTTAAATCGGTCTACTCTTTTAATCACTTCTCTATTCATTACCATCTCATCTTCCTGATCCTCATGCAAGCCACACCGTAAGTATTCAGTCTTCCTTCTGCTTATTTTCATCCCGCTATCTTCCAAAGCTCCTTTCCAACTCTCTAACTTCCGTTCCATCTCTTTCTTTGTCTCGGCACACAATGCAATATCGTCTACGTAAAGCATACCTCACGGTGCTCTCTCTCTCTCTCTCTCACTCCCTCTCTCAGTACTTCCATCACTATGTTAAAGAGAAACGGGCTAAGGGCAGATCCCTGATGCAACCCAACTCTTACTTCAAAACTGTTCGTCTCTCCCAGACAGTTCCTAACCGTCGCATGTACATCTCTATACCTTTCCTGTATCAGTCTGACATATTTTTCCGGTACCATCTTCTGCCTAAAGGTTCTCCTCCACACCTCCTGTCTTGGGACCCTGTCGTAAGCCTTCTCTAAATCTATAAATACCATATGCATCGGTCTCTGTCCCTCCCTGTACCTCTCAATCACCTGGCGTAAGGCAAATACTGTATCCATGTTTCCTCTACCCGGCATGAATCCGAAATGCTCCTCTGATATGTGAACTTCATCTCTCAATGTAAGATAATAAAAATAGTAATAAAAACTAGAAAAAATAGGAAACAAAAATACAAGCAATGAAAATATAGCAAAATCGATGTTAGGTTGAGCTACAGACAAATTATATAGAGTACATGAGGGTTTCTACCTCTTAAACACCTCCACAGTTTGACTCTTGCTGACAGATGTAATTCTTCCCTACGAAGACTATCCAGGAAAATTGTCCTAATGTTGACGCTTATTCCGGGTTGTCTTTAATCAGTGGGACTCGCCAAACGACATAAGGAAGACGCGGGTTAAATGAAGATTCCGAACGCGTAAGACACTTATTTTTGTGTTGCCCAAAAATGTCGACCCCACAATGTAGCCATGTCGGAACACCGTTTCCCATAAATCATCGAAGTTAAGCGTTACTGAATGTCGATAATAGTCGGATGGGTGACCGCCCTTTGCATCCAGAGATGTATGGATCCGTGGTTCGGATCCCACGTAAAACTTGTAGACCCCCTCTGTCACATGACCTTTACTGTTACAAAGGAGGTTAAACAACCTCAAAAATACACTCAGCAAGAGAGTCCCAACTCTAAAAGGGGATTGTTCAAATTCGAACAACCCCTAACAGTGTTTGACCATGCGCCACTATATTGAATTTATAAGGTATCTTACAAAGAACAGTTACTGCAGTGAAAATATCTACAGTATATGCTCTACAAAGGTTGTACTGTTAAGTGGTGTGTGTTTTTGCTTTTCCCCAAAACTCCAATCTCAATTACAGTTCCTGCACCATTTTTCCGAATCGTCTCTTCCTTAACATTGTGGTGACTAAAAAGTTAACATTTTCCTTTGAAGGCAAAAGAATTGGTTGCATCATTTTAGAATTGGCCAATGAACCATATATTACTTACACTTTGAGATAAATTACAGATTCTGGCTTTCATGAACAAGAAATAACTATGAAATGAGACAAAAATATTAACACTTTATCTTTCATCATGAACGACTATTTGGTGAATGATTGCCCTTATCAGTTCAAGCCTAAATTTTATAGAAGTTTTATTTGACTTTACTGATCAAGCCAATAGGTTTTTAGATTACCTCAGTAGTAAATTGTGAGAAGTGAAATAAACAACTTCCTTTCCCTTTAGATATCTTAATTATGAAATGTCCGAACAACTTTCAAATCTAGCAAGAAAACTGTCATAGGACCTCGCTCTAATTTTCTTAGTTCTTTACCTAACTTGTTAAAATTTATAGCATCCCTACATCATTGAGTATGACATTTAAAATTTTATCTTATTGCAATAATTTGAAGGCAGTTGAAATACCAAAGAGATTTTTTGTAACAATATATTTCCAAAACCTTTAATTCAGAACTATGGACAATAATTTTAGATAATGTTTATAGACCAAGTTCAGTCATACCAACCTTGCTGAAAGTCTTAAAATATTTTAAGATGCCATTCATTGGGTATACCTCTTACAAAATAGAAACAAAACTGAAGTTATTACTATTAAATCATTACTCCTAAATGAATTTTAAATATATTTTTAGTAACAAGAAATCTATTGAATCCTCATTTAACACAAAGAATATCGAATTCGGGACTCGTGTTCGGTGTGATTTACAAATATACGCGTCCTGCATGCAGTGTTACTTTTGTTGGCTGCACCGCCTGCCAATTTAAAGTACTTACACAAACATGAAGGACTGAGTTATCTTACTCTCAGACTACTTTCACGCCCTTCCCACTGGAGCATTCGCGGCCATGCTGCTGTTTTCTCCAATCTTGATAAATGCAATCGCAATTCAGATTTGAAGATGTTATAAGCCTTATACATACACAAAATCAAACCAACTATAAATGATTATCAGTCCTTTTCGTATCTCCTAATTGAAATTTAAACTTTCGCGTTTAGAAAATATAATTTCATCATTTATAACTGGTTTAATTGTTTTTAATATTACTGCATACATTATTTATCCTTTGTATTTATATAATCCTCTTAATTTCAAAGGTTGGAATTCCAACTTCCAAATTCCAACTTCCGTTTACATTTTACTTGGAAGTAAGTAAATTATCGACTTTGGGATTTTATTTTTGTATTTAATGAAGTTGCTTCTAGCTTTTAACCTTTAAATTTTAGTATTTTATCTTACATTTGTATTTTATCTAATAAAAATGGTGAATTATATGCAGAACCATGACATTAATTTTAATGTCTCAAAATGAAAGGTGAACCAAATTATCATTATCAGCTTCTTCAGTGACGAATCAGACATAAAAAGAAAACACTGTTGACTAATAAGAAACTGCAGATTTTGTGCAAACTAACTTTGGAAATACTTTTTTTTGTACTTTGGTCTAATTATTTATTAAAAGAGATTCTAGTAGAAATGTTTATTTATTTCATAACAGATCTTTTGGTTCAAAACAAAAAAACAAAAAAGAAAGAAAATTAACACTTTGGCGAAAAAGTTAAAGTTTGGCGCAAACACTATTGCACCATTTTTGTATCTCTACCAAGTTCCGTAACTCACTTTTTATTTTCGGAGTGTTTTCGTAATGTGGCCGATATTATTTTAATGAAATCAATTTAAAATCACCAATTCAATCTCTTTATGCGAAACTAAATTTAACTTCAGAAAAGAGTAACAAAATTGTATTTTGATTTTCGAAATGGCATTTGGTTGGCCTATCTTTCAAAGTAAATCCTTTGAGCTAATCAGCGTATGGGATTTGTTCCCGACGGTCCTTATAAAATTCGTCGTCATCCGGACTGTCGTCACCTGTTGGTAACCTCTGCACTAGGCCTAGAGGATATCAAATATTTTGAACTGTCTTCCTACTTTAAATAGTTAGCAGCAATCAAGGACAGGAAAATATGCCATATTCAAAATTCGGAGCGTATCATGATACGTTATAAAATACTTATTGACCTAATTAATGTCATAAGAATGAAACTAATAAATTACTCGTAATTATCATCAACTCGAGTTAATATAGTCTTAGGATATGACCAAATAAGGTATTCTGCATTATTTGATCCCTTTCAAGTTGATATTTTATTAGGTATTGAATTAAATCACATTTTAATAATTTTGCAGATCTTTATAATCCATATTAAATTAATTATAACAAATTACTGTTAATATTTAACAGTAAGAGTTAATGAGACTAAGATATGACAAAAGAAGTTTTTTTATCAACATTTGATCACTTTTAGGCTGATATTTTAAATAGAATTATTTATGAACATTAAAAAAAAACATGTTATTGATCAATGTTTAAAAATACAAAGCGTGTTGTTTTCTCGAAAGCAGAACCACCCCATAAATGTAGCATCATATATATATATATATATATATATATATGTAGTACGGACCGGATATCCGTATCCGCATCATTTTTAACATCCGCATCCGCACTTTTGATGCGGATGTTATGCGGATATACCTCTAATAAATTATGCAATTTACAATTAAATTAGCTTATAAAGTAGCTTATAAGGCCGTCATGCACATTTCATGTAAAATATTAATTATTAATGAACAAACAAATATATAAACCTCAAAATATAATACGTGGTAACACAGAAAATTGAATGAAACTTGTTTCATTGAATTTTCTGTGGCTGAAACTCTTGAGAAAGTTATTATTTTTATCATAATGAAACATTAATATTAATTTTAATTCTTATGCATTGCCTGCCTAATAGTAATATCACGAAATTTGAAAAATTATGTCATATATTCATATTCTATATTATATTATAGATAACTAAATATCCGCATCCGCATCCGCGGATATTGAACTTAAAGATCCGAATCGGCATCCGCAGATGTTGAAAAACTGACACCCGGTCCACCACTAATATATATATATATATATATATATATATATATATATATATATATATATATAGCGAACTATATTGGCAGTACCATCCGCCAATATCAAACAAAAGTGGACGAGCATCGTGGGATTTCTACAAGAACTTCACAACCCTTGAACAAACCCTCCAAATCAGCAATAAGGGATCACTGCCACCTCCACAACCACCCGTTACTTTCCTCCCACTTCAAAATCATTAATTCAGCCAACCAATTAATCGACCTCCGCATACTTGAGTCCCTTTATATCCTCAGTATCCAGCCAACCCTCAACGATTACAGTTCCGCTTTCAATTTAAACATTGCAAAATAAACTCTCAAAAGAAATCCACCATCACTCCGCCCGGCTCCATCTTCCTAATATGGAATTCTTTCAAGAGGCAACCATTCCCAATCTTCTGTATAATCAGTCTCCCATTACATTAACAATCTGGTAAGAAACCCTTCAATTCTGTTTTACCTAAACCGTTTTATATTTTACTTATTGTCCATACTTTTATACTTTATAT
Source organism: Bathynomus jamesi (assembly GCA_023014485.1). Taxonomy (NCBI): domain Eukaryota; kingdom Metazoa; phylum Arthropoda; class Malacostraca; order Isopoda; family Cirolanidae; genus Bathynomus; species Bathynomus jamesi. The sequence continues at coordinate 11,042 of JAJOZX010011186.1, forward strand.
CATTTAATTTTTAATCTTTTAATTTAATATATTGTAACTTACTATTAATTCTCTCTAATTGTTGCGCCATTTTAATTTATTGTTCGTTTTTATTTATTATACTTATTTATTTCTATTTGTTTTTAAACTTTTTAGCACTGATGATGGAAATTGAATTTTTCCGAAACGTCTGTTAATAAACATGTACCATCTTTTCGTCCTCCTATTCCTCGCTAAGCTACGCTTCCCTAAGAACAAACCATTCAACCAAGTATATATATATATATATATATATATATATATATATATATATATATATATATACAGGGCCGGATCTAGAAGTTGCGAGGCCCTAGGCAGATCTAGAAATTGCGAGGCCCTAGGCCTATATATATGAAAATATGGACTTAATTATCGGTACTATACCAGCAATATTAGAATCCCGCATAGACAGAACTATGCCAGCACTTAAAAATTAAACCAAACCAAAATAATCACGCATGGAAATTGTATAAGAAATATTAATAAACCATACAAATAAGTATAAATTATAATATGAATCAAGATTTGTATCGAAAATATAAGACAATGATTTCTAAGATTTATATAATGTTATAGGTAATGACTTTCCATAGTATACAAACGTTTTTCATATGTGATGTATAAGAGATGTTGACATTTCATTTTTTATAATAGTGAGCGATCGACTTATCAGGCTAAATATTAATGCTTTAATATTTGGTTCAGATGCTCCTTGAATATTACAGCAATGCTTTTCTACTTTTCTTCGAGCTAAACTCTTCAATTAATTGAGAATAATCTAATGAATTTGTTATATCGTTTTCTATTGATAACATAGCTAATGATTGCAATCTCGCTTGAGACATGGTGGAACGCAAATATGTTTTAATAAGTTTGAGACGCGAGAAACTTCTTTCAGCCGAAGCAACAGTAACTGGGATGGTTAATACTATTCGAAGTGCAACATAAACATTAGGATAAATCTCACTTAGTTGTTTTTGCACTATATAAACAAGGGCATTTCCGAGATCTGTTTTCTCAGGTATAAACCTGCAAAGTACTATAAGTTCTTCATAGAGTTCTAAATCATTAATATCACTTGAACAGAACGCGCAAAACGGCTTGAGCGAGGCCCCCTTTGGCGTGAGGCCCTAGGCGATCGCCTAGTTCGCCTATAGCTAAATCCGGGCCTGTATATATATAACCCGCAAAATATAACAGCACATTTACAAGTTCAAATATAACTAAAATGAATGTTAAATTTTACAATTTAATTTCTTGTCTCTTACATTTTTACATTAAAATATTTTAGCCACATTACGTTATGGAGTGAACGCAGAGCGAATTTCTTTCACTAAAGTCAACCATGACACTTTTATATTTTTAAAGAATAACATTAAGAAATGACATATTATCGCACCTACCACTGCTATTACTACTATTATTATTTATACTACTAACTACTTCAAACATACAATTGACTTCTCTAAAGATATTTCAGAAGAGCTCTTCATATTTCAAGATTTTATAAATAATTTTTAACTTAATTGAGGAATTTCGGTCTAAGGCTCAGAGAGGTTTTCTTCAAAGAGTAAAAATGACCTCGAAATTCGTGCCAATTGATACCATCAGCATGGGAAGTGTGGTTTCCTTCATACTGGTAACCATTTAGGTTTGAGCTATGGCATTTTGTATACCACCATGCACCGCGGTACACCTTCGAACAGTTTCCACCATCATTGCTGTCGTTGTCTTGATCTTTCGTTGAAAACATTTGACCGCTGTGACCAGTTAAAGAGTCACCGGCGTTTCCAGAATATTCTCCTAAATCTAGTCGATATTTCTCAGTGGCATCTCCGATGTAAAAGTGTTCGTACTTCGCCCAACGCTTTATTCCCTGAAAATCCTCAAGGTCCACCCTCAGTTCCATCAAAGTATCACTAACGAGGGCATGAATATTGTCGAGGCCGAGCCAAAATTCTCCCGTCACGATGCCAAAACCAAGTTGGTACTCAACCCATTTCCTGAAGAAGTTTTCTCTTTGTGGAAGAGCATCGCGATGTTGAATCACTGTCCATCTCCCTCCGTCAGTAATTTGGTCACAGAAAACAGAAACGTCGATTTTCGCAACAATTGAAAGGGTACACTGTTCGAATGCCAGACTCTCTGTCACCGAAGTTGAAAAGATCCGCACAATTTCGAGGACGTTTTTGAACTTTTTTCAATTTGGCGATTGTCTTTTGCATTGAATGCGAGTGAATTTTCATTCCCATCAAAGAGGAATCTCTTGCCGAGTTCTCACATAGTGCCAAAGTCTGAGAAACGCAGTGAGGAGAGAAACCAATCTCCTCGAAGAGGTTTTCTGTTTCTCTGATCGTAGGTTCACTGCTGTCTCCACAAACGAAATTGCTCAGTACAACAATCGTCAGGAAATTAATGAAAAGTAATGAAATTTACATTTTTTGGAGTTGGTTTTCCTGAACTGTATCAGTAAATAGCTTCTAATAACTGGCTCTGAAATACCGTTTCCCTTTTTATACATTTTAGTGTACTTGTCCTTGGTTGGTTTATCTCGGAACATCCTTCGTCCTGTGGGTGTACTCCCATTTTAGATTAATTTTGTTTTCTTTTTAGTTCATTACTGAAATCCCAAAGTGGGCGTCTCTCACATTATTGTCAAAGCTGTCACAACTCATTAATTTGCGAAGTCCTATTCTGGACATTTCAAATTTTAGTGTCATTTTTAGGCTATTTTAAAAGCGACCTTAATTCACTATTATTCACCTTTCATTCTTTATTAAAAGATCATTAATTGAACGGTAAAAGGGATTTAAATTCGGGCAGAATTCGTTCAACAAGATAGAGTCGTTGGAGACTTGCCATGTGATAACCAACTGTTTTTCTCCAAACAAAAATCTATCATCTGTTGTTCATGTGCCATATACTCATGAATGGTAACGGTACCTGGTAACCAATTAATTTATATTATACCTATGGATTACAGTCCCATCTTCTAATAAGTAATTTATAATGAGAAACGTTTTGGGCTTGTCGTATGTGCAGTAATATTATTTCACAGAAAATTTTTTTTTGAAATTCACAACATTATGACAGCAAAATTGCCAGTTAATTATATATTTTTACAACCCAATTTTACCTTTTTTAAAGTTCACCGAAACCACAGATTACTTTGTTTACTGAAAATACATTGCATATTTTCACATAAAGTTTGGTAATTTTATACTTTTTACAATTAACCATAAAGATATGTAAATGCATTTTACACAAAATATCTGGAGGTTGATTGAGTTAAAAAATTTATTTGTGTAAAATTCAAATACAGACTTCCTTTTAACATTCCTCTTGATTTTCACCATTTTTTTACAATGTACAGGGTGGGAGAAAAGTCTTTAAGGATTTTATACACAAATAATTAGTTAACAACATTATACAGATAAGTGTTGAAAGGATGAAAAAAATTCAAACAAAAAGTCTAAAAGAATTTCATTCATACAAATATTTTGTTAAATTTGAATGTAATCTTGAAAGAGTTCTCCATCCGCTATGATACATTTGTGGATTCTCTCTATGAAACTCTTTATTGTTCTTCAGAACAAATCGAGTGGGATCCTTTTCTGTTGTTCATCTATTCTGTGGCGAAGGGCATTCACATTTCGATAAATGAAACCAGGAGTGTAGAGTTTGTGACGCAAATAAGCCCAAAAGCCAGAAATCACATGGGGTTAAATCAGGTGATCCGGTTGGCCACTCGATGGGACCTCGCCGCCAAGACATCTTCCTTCAAGGTTCGTATCGAGAATATTACGGTGCAGCTGAGTAATGTGGCGGTGTTCCATCATGTTGATAAAGCAAATTCCTGCCATCGCCATTAGTAAACTGTGGCAAAACTTTGTCTCTCAATACCTGGCAATAGCGTTTCCCATCCATCGTTTTTCTCGATATGTCAAAGGAAACGAGTCCTGAATAACCAATGCACACCCAGACTGTTAGTATAGACGTTCTAACGGGTTTACTCAATCGTATTTTGCGATATTTTTTCGCCCAGTAGTGAACGTGGGTTTGTTTTCTTTACTCGTTAAACCGAATACACATTCATCTGAAAATTTGATCTTTTGAACGAAATCTTGATCGCTTGAACTTTTGTCTCACTGTTTCAACAAACCACAGCCGTTTATCAGAATCATCGTCGTATATGAACTGAGAGTAAATGGGTTTGTAATCGTGGATTCGTGGTACCCCTTTGATTTCAATATTTTTGCTACTGAAAATTTGAAAATACCCACTTCCTGTGCGCCTTTTCTCGTTGAAGTTGTTGGATTGACTTGAAAAGTGGCGAGGACATTTTCTTTGTTGTTGTCTCCTGTCGCCGTCACTGGCCTTTGGCTTCTTGGACGATCTTTAAACAGGCTCCGTGTTTCGAAGTTTGGGCTTCCAGTATCGAAGAATGGTTGCATTTGATGGTGGTTTACTATATTTTTGTTGAAATAAACGCAAACTTTCTTCACAGTTATTATAAGAAATAGCCCACGATACAAGATACACTTTTTTTTTTGTAATAATTTCAATGGCGCCTAAAAATATACCGAGTATATTTGTTTGGATGAGTTATCGGAAACGTTCCGTACATACTTCACGCACAGGTATAAAATAATTCACAATTCCGCCTGCTATCAAACGCAGCGCAGCATGCCCGTGTCGCAGGCCATTATTAAAGAAAAGGCACGGTCTTTGTGGCGAGATGTGAGGAAGGAAGTCGTTGGTGAAGATGAGAGCAGTGGTGGTGAACCTTTCAGTGCGAGTCGGGGGTGGTTTGACCCCATTCTGGGGTGGTTTGAGTAAATAAAAGTACGGTACGGTATGTTTATTCTTTTATTGATGTTATTCATAACTTACTATGGTAATACAGGTCTGTATTTGTGTTTTATACATGGGAACGTATGCAAACACCTTACCTTCTGAAAAATGGCCACCGGAAACTCATCCCCCCATAAAACATATTTATATGGGAAAATATTATTTATTATTCGCAATTTCGCTATTCGTAATGAGTCTGAGGGACATAACTCTTGCGTAAACCGGGGTATATATATATATATATATATATATATATATTATATATATATATATAATCATGCGGGTTGCTTCTACAGAGCTTCAATTTAATATTTAGGAGAAATCCAATGACAAGGAGAAATGTAAATGCCATGAAAAGTCTTCTTTAATGCGCAACGTTTCGAGCAAATACGCTCATCTTCAGGCTGTATGATAACAATGTGAAATTAAAATCAATAATTGAATGAAAAACCAGACAAAGAAAATTTCTATAACCTATTCATAAAGGCAAACTTTAAAAGACTGAAAAAAGAGGGTTAAATTCTAAGTTATACAGATTTACATTTAAAATTAAGAAGCTATTTTTAAATACATATAGTAAATGTGAAATTAATACACTGGAAAAATTAACAATAGTACACTGGAATAATGAAACTAACTAACCTTTCACTGCAATTTCCGAGGCTAGACTGATTTAAGCACAAAACGTGAAAACATAAGATAAGATAAGAGAAGATAAGATAAGATAAGATAAGATGGTGAGGGCGATTGGGGAAGGGGGGATTATAAGGAATTGGGGAAGGAGGAGGGATTATAAAAAGTTTAAAGGGACGGCTGATGAGTCAACATTTAACGTAGGGGTCAAAGTTTTAACATAAAGCGATTCCAGAATTCTAAGTGAGTTGGGACAAGTATTACAACCAAGAATTTTAAAATTTTCTAAAGTGACATCAGTTTACATTTGATACTGTGTTCCCGAATGCTAGAAACTTCTTTAGTTTTTAAAATTTTACCTGTTCGGCCACTTATTCCCATATGCGAATAGAATCTAGCCCTGAGAGAGCGAACAGTGCTGCCAATGTAATTCCCAAGGAGACACCTAGGGCAGGTAAATAAATATACAACACCGCTACGCAACGAGTCAGGAGTTCGATCCTTCGCTGAGAAAAAGCTACCTAAAGACGTTTTATTAATAAATATGATGCGGAAATCAGTATGATAAAAAAATTTCCTTAACAACTTTGTAAATTTAAGCTTAAATTCCTTATTCAAAGGACCCATTTCAGGTACCAAGAAATATTTTATATCCTTCGGCACTGTAATACAAGGAAGTTGAGGGCTATAAACATTATTTAAGAAGGATCTAATTAGTTTATCTACATATTGAACAGGAAAACTATTATTGGTAAAGTATGATCTTAGATTATTAAATTCATCATTAAGTAAGGTAAAACTAGAGGTCAAATTATATCCTCTGAACAGGAGAGTTTTAATACAAGACATCTTATAGTTGAAATCAGTAAAACTAAAAAAATTCATGCCCAAACCAGTGAAAGTGGGTTTCCTGTAAACTGATGTCGTAATAGAATCACCGTTCTTCGAAATTAAAAGATCTAAAAAGGGAAGGGAGCCATTTTTCTCAGTTTCCATTGTATACGTTATATTGGGGTGCAAAGAATTTAGGAAGTTAAAGAATTGTTGCGCTTGTACCGCATTATCAAAGACAGCTATCGAATCATCAACGAAGCGTCGATAGAAAATTGGCTTGAGATGAGTTGGAGATTGACTAAAAATTACACTTTCTAAATGAGTTTACAGGAAACCCACTTTCACTGGTTTGGGCATGAATTTTTTTAGTTTTACTGATTTCAACTATAAGATGTCTTGTATTAAAACTCTCCTGTTCAGAGGATATAATTTGACCTCTAGTTTTACCTTATTTAATGATGAATTTAATAATCTAAGATCATACTTTACCAATAATAGTTTTCCTGTTCAATATGTAGATAAACTAATTAGATCCTTCTTAAATAATGTTTATAGCCCTCAACTTCCTTGTATTACAGTGCCGAAGGATATAAAATATTTCTTGGTACCTGAAATGGGTCCTTTGAATAAGGAATTTAAGCTTAAATTTACAAAGTTGTTAAGGAAATTTTTTTATCATACTGATTTCCGCATCATATTTATTAATAAAACGTCTTTAGGTAGCTTTTTCTCAGCGAAGGATCGAACTCCTGACTCGTTGCGTAGCGGTGTTGTATATTTATTTACCTGCCCTAGGTGTCTCCTTGGGAATTACATTGGCAGCACTGTTCGCTCTCTCAGGGCTAGATTCTATTCGCATATGGGAATAAGTGGCCGAACAGGTAAAATTTTAAAAACTAAAGAAGTTTCTAGCATTCGGGAACACAGTATCAAATGTAAAACTGATGTCACTTTAGAAAATTTTAAAATTCTTGGTTGTAATACTTGTCCCAACTCACTTAGAATTCTGGAATCGCTTTATATTAAAACTTTGACCCCTACGTTAAATGTTGACTCATCAGCCGTCCCTTTAAACTTTTTATAATCCCTCCTCCTTCCCCAATTCCTTATAATCCCCCCTTCCCCAATCGCCCTCACCATCTTATCTTATCTTATCTTATCTTATCTTATCTTATGTTTTCACGTTTTGTGCTTAAATCAGTCTAGCCTCGGAAATTGCAGTGAAAGGTTAGTTAGTTTCATTATTCCAGTGTACTATTGTTAATTTTTCCAGTGTATTAATTTCACATTTACTATATGTATTTAAAAATAGCTTCTTAATTTTAAATGTAAATCTGTATAACTTAGAATTTAACCCTCTTTTTTCAGTCTTTTAAAGTTTGCCTTTATGAATAGGTTATAGAAATTTTCTTTGTCTGGTTTTTCATTCAATTATTGATTTTAATTTCACATTGTTATCATACAGCCTGAAGATGAGCGTATTTGCTCGAAACGTTGCGCATTAAAGAAGACTTTTCATGGCATTTACATTTCTCCTTGTCATTGGATTTCTCCTAAATATTATATATATATATATATATATATATATATATTATATATATATACACACAGGGTGTCCGAGAATTATCTGTACAAGTTTTGGCTGTTATTAAGAGTTAACCATGAAGTGTAGAAATTCCAGTTTGTCCCATTTTACAGAGAATCTCATTAAGTTTTTTCTGATACCAAGTTTTGACAAGTTTTTTAGAAATTCCAGTGCGTCCGAAAATTATCTGTACAATTTCACCTTTTAATAAAATTCTTGATAACACACATAAAATTCTTAATCAAGATTATTTGGAATCTGTATTTTCAAAAGTTTCTTTTATTAAAGTAACGTTGTTACAAACATTCGATATGTGCACCATCAGTGATTCGCAAAACATCCAATCGATAATCCAAATGTTGCCATGTACGCTGCAGCATATCCACATCAATTCGCTCAATAGCAGCTGTGATTCTTGCTTTTAAATCTTCAATGTCTGTCACCCGCGTACAAAAAAGAAAAAACTTGTCAAAACTTGTTATCAGAAAAAACGTAATGAGTTTCTCTGTAAAATGGGACAAAACTGGAATTTCTACACTTCATGGTTGACTTTTAATAACAGCCAAAACTTGTACAGATAATTCTCGGACACCCGGTATATATAACCTGGTAAACCTAGGAAAAGTTCCTTGTGCTGGTTCCTCTTCACACGAAGGTCAAGCTACTGGCCCCAACTCTAGGCCTGACCTGAAAGAGGAGCGAGTTTGTTTCTTGCGACCTCCATTGCACATAGTCAGGCACACCCGGCTCATCCGGAAAATTAATATATACAGTTTGTGTGTATATATATATATATATATACAAACAATCTTTATTCAGAAAGAATATATTAAATAAGATATAAATGACATCCATGTAGGTTTCATTTTATACAGGGTGATTCAATTAAAACGCAACCCAGAGAATGTTATTAACTTACTATATTGTATTGGGTTGCGTTTTAATCGGATCACCCTGTATTTTAGTGGCAAGTAATCTAATCTAAACATTATGTGAAGGTGTCGTTGGGAAGCAGGAGAAATTTTCAAGCAAAAATCTTTCAAATTGATTTCAATTTTTACAAAAGAAAATAATACGAAAATAAATAGAAATAAATGGAAATTAAAATAAAGTTCCATTTCATTAATTTCTTTCAATATATATATATATATATATATATATATATATATATATATATATAATATATATACAGGGTGTTCCATAAGTCCAGTCTCATATTAAAATTTATTTTAAATTAAAGTTACAAAAGTAATACATTAAGACTAAAACAAATGTTCAAATTGATGTCTTGCTTCGGCACCATTTTTTTTTGTTGCAGGTAGAATAACACGGAATCGCTAATATGAAAGTGAGTTACACTCCTGAGGAAAAGGCCTCAGCCTCTTCCTACGCCTTTTCTACCTGCAACAAAAAAAGGCGCCAAAACAAGACATCAATTTGAACATTATTATGTATTACTTTTATAAATTTAATTTAAAATAAATTTTAATATGAGACCGAATCTATGGGACACCCTGTATATATACAGAAAGAGGGATTATAGAATCCCTAAAAGTTGAAAAAGTGTGTTTCCGGACTCAGAATGTTTCTTTGGTCAAGTTTGAAAGAAAAAAAAGGTTTTAAAACACTGAAGGAATAAAATGGAAAAAAAAACAAATGAAGGATTTTTTAAATAGAGTTAATAAAACCTAACCTAACCTAACTTAACCTAATCTAACCTAACCTATAACTTCAAACGTAAAATGTTAACTTTGTTTAAAGTTAACTTATTATTAACTCGATTAACTTTAACCCCTTTTTTGTTAACTTCAAATAAAGAATTCGTTTCTTCTGAAACAATATATATATATTGTGACGTCATGACTTATCAAAAAAGTCAAAAATAGATTTTTGTCATTGATTGAATGGAGACAAGTTTGTGAAATACAAATGAAATGAAGTAAAGAAATCTCTTCATTATTTATAACAATTTTAATACCAAGCAAATTTCGAGAGAGGCATCTTAAATGAGTTCTAAAAAAGAAAATATAATTTTGCGTAATACAACTCGCATTGAACGCCAATTGCATTACTTTCATTATGTCAACAGTAAGTGAAGCCCTCACATTTTCTCCTTCTTGAAGCCTTCAAGAAATCACGAACCTGGACGTCAAGCGCATGTTCGAGTAATATAATGAAGCTCTAGTATCTCTTTCAGCTGAAGGTAATACGATAATTAACGCCTAATCTGTAACTAAACAGTACCGACTAGCAAAATCTATGGACATTCCGACGCGCCAACAAGGGTCAAAAGTGAATTTGTAGCAAGCCCTTTTCAAAACGATAGTTTCAATTATTCGGAATATATTAACTGTCGCTGCAAAAGTGTTGATCAAAGGAAGGAATTGGTAAATAACAGGCCATGAAAATCCTCCCGATCAGCAGCCCACGTATAAATATACAGTGGTTGTTTAGAGCGGTAAGTCTAAATGAAGCGTGCAGGTGGCGACTGTCGCCGTACAATATCTTTTTTTTCGACTTTATGATGGTTTAAAGGCGTTATCTGTTTTTCACAGTGCCGAAATTTCTACTGTGGTTGCTAAATACTTGTTTCATACTAAAATTATGAAGAAAAACAATATAAAAATGAGGTATTATGACTGAAAGTAAGGTACTTTCATCACTTTTATGCGTGCTTAGCATTATCCGTCATGTTTTGCCACACGTCACCACGTTTGGCGTCTGTACTGCCAATTTGGGATAGACGACTCGCCATGGTTCAGGGTTTTTTCAAAACTTTTATCGTTTCGGCCTAGTATATATAATAATCTAAATGTACGCTAATATGTTGTAGCTTCGGTACACAGATAATGTTCATATGGTAGGTGGAAGGCAAGTTCATGCCTATTACAATTACACTGGTATGCATACGAAATTTTTTTGTCTGCTGTGAGGGTTTTTTCAACTCATATTATATAATTCGACCATGCTGAATTCGAAAATGACATTGGTTTTCCTCAATCAGGTCAGGTTTTTTCTCTATTGGCCATTTATTATAAGTCCAATTTTATCCCCAAATTTATTGATTTTTTTTAGCTTAAACACTGTAGATACGAGTAATATTATAAGAACACTCGTGAAAAATGAAAACATTGTGTGAATAAATACTTTTATTCATACAATGAATATGGAAAAAAGTTTATTGAGGAAGGAAGGAAGTTTTTTTGGCTTTCCGTCTGTGTTTTTCTTCGGGCACGTCTCGCTTCAAACACCAGCAATAGTCCGCCAGCATATTGATATCCCAGTTTCCCTGGTACCTCTCTTCCATTATTTTGATATCTTGGTGAAATCGTTCACCCTTTCCTCACTATAATCCCCGCAATTTTCAGGAAAATAGTCCAAGTGCGACCACAAAAAGTGCATTTTTATGGACATGCGCGACCCATGAGCTTTGAAAGCTTCCATCAAGTTTTCGACAACGGACTCGTATTCTGGACTTCTACGCTTGCCAAGAAAATCAGTGACAACTGATTTGAATGCCTGCCAGGCATTCTTCTCAGTTGGAGTCATTGCGTTTTCGAACTGTGTATCCTTGATCAAAGTTCGAATTTGAGGACCATCAAAAACCCCAGCATTTAGTTTAGCATCAGATATATGAGGAAATTTACTCTCGAGATATCGGAATGCTGAACCCTCCTTATTCATTGATTTGATGAAATTTTTCATCAAGCCCAGCTTAATATGAAGTGGTGGGAGCAAAATTTTTGTTGGTGGTACAAGGGGCACTGAAACGACATTATGCGACCCAGGTTCAAAATTTTCTCTGCATGCCCATTCACGCTGTGCATAGTGCTTCTCATCCGCTCGGCTATCCCATTTGCAGAGGAAACATGGGTATTTCGTGTATCCCCCTTGCATTCCCAATACAAATGCCACAATCTGAAAAAAAATGAAAATATTTAAAGAATTTAGAGAATTTGTTCTATCAGATAAAAAATCTATGCATTGGACTGTATCACTTCTGTGGGAAGTTAAGTGTTCTTATACAGTGATATACACTCTCAAATAACCTTTGGAAAAACAACATAGTCAATAGCAATAGTTTACTTATGATATTAGTATTACCTTCAAATCTCCACAGATCCTCCAGTTATGTTGGTCGTACACGAGAGCATCCAGTAAAATTTTCATGTTATCGTAGCTCTCAGTAAGTTGTACGGAATGTGCTACAGGGACTGATGCAACCCTATTCCCAATGTTGAGAAGTACTGCTTTCAAACTTCGTTTAGACGAGTCTATAAATAGCCTCCATTCTGATGCGTTATATGGCAGGCCCAAGGATTCGATTAGCCCCTCAACATTGCAGCAGTACACTAAGGAAGAGGTATTTTCGTGCACGGCAAAAAACTTGCGGAATTCTTCCTCTCGTTTCCTATACCTGGAGAATGTTGTTCCCGGAGCCAGCAAGTTGTCCTCTCGAAGTCGTGAGCCCAAGATCTCGGCAGCTAATTTGGAAAGTCCTAAATCCCTGGTAAGATCATTAAGTTTGGCCTGGTTGAGAGGCCTCGGCTCATTTGAAGCGGTATTTTGAGGTATATACGACTGGGACTGGTCATTGGCATTGGTCATTGATTCATCATCAGAATCATCGAAGTCTAGGGTTTGAGGTGGGTCGGGTATTGGAATTCCAGGACCATGGGGTACAGGTCTCATAGCAGAAGGAATGTCAGGGTATACAACAATGTGTTTATTCTTCTTGTTAACTCCTGTGAAAATAGAAACACAGAAACATGGATATAAAACTTGCATATGAAATAGAAGAAACATTCAGACAGTGGCGGCTCGTGAGGGAAGGCTGCGGTCTGTAAGATATGAAATAGGTCGATGGAGTCTGTATTTTCTTTCTTTTTCATTCATATTGTCCCTTCGGGACAATATGAATGAAAAAGAAAGAAAATATACAATCATTGTATATGTAAATGTAACTTGTACAACAATATGTATGTGTAAATGTATTTTCTATAACAATATGTATATGTAAATGTATGATTACCATTATGGTGAATATTATGCTATATATGGTGAATATTACATTATGGTGAATATTATGTCAAGTTTCATACGAGGATTTCAAAATATTTAAGAAAAATAAATTTATAAGCCCACCTTGGAGGTTTGTCATGCAGAAATAGCAATCTGTCACGTGATCCTTTCCTTCTCTCCAAATCATGGGAATTCCAAAAGGCAAAGATTTCGCTTTGCCTTTGCACCATCTTCTCAAATTTTCAATGCACGTCTTGCAGCACATATGAGGGGCGAAATTTTTGTCCTGGTCCCCTAGCTTAATTCCAAAGTATTCTATACATTGTCTTCACAAATTTAGTGATTTGGGACTGGTTATTTGGCATGTTAACCGTCCCACATATGTAGCAGAATCTATTGGGATCATTTTTACACGCTCTATTCATTATGAAATATTTTATCTATATGCCTGAAAAGTAAAAAAGATATTATACAAGTGAAACAAGTGATGATAGATGTTACTGTTCCAAGCCGGATAACCTGAGCTGATTGAGAAAAACGGATTGCAGATTCGAAATCAGCCGGAAAAACTCTATAAGAATCACTTACAAAACCCTTGACAGCAAAATTGATGCATACCAGTGTTATTTTATTATTATTATTATTATTATTATTATTATTAGTAGTAGTAGTAGTATCACTAGGTGATTAGATGTATAGTTGCTTTTTTTCCTACAAATGTAGACTTATTTCATAGTACATTTATCTATATGTAAGCTTTAATACTATGTCTTTACTACTCAGACAATGCCATCACATTATAATAAGAAGACTGGGGCACCAATTCGAGCAGGATAGGATGAAGCGGCACTCGGAGAAGCTGTCAGCAAAGTAAATACGCGAGAATTGGGAGTTAATGCAGCAGCCAGGCCCAGGGCATATGGAGTTCCATCTAGAATCGTGTGCAGAAGAATTAATACAAGAGACTCTGAAGAAATTGAATCAGAATCTGAGGTCAACAACTGTGTGGAATGTCTGGAGAGTTACTTCAAAACAACATCAAGATCTGACTGGGTGAAATGCACTAAATGCCAAAAGTGGCTGCATGGAACATATACTATGTATGTACTTCTCTGCAACGTATATGACAAATTTGAAAAACGTAAAAGAGAAAAAATAACTTTCTATGAGGCACGATAAATAATTAATTCTTTTGATGGGGCATCTGTCCCCCGAGTCCCGGGGAGAGATGCCTCGATTACAATGGTTTTTTAAAGGATTGTAATGCAAACACCATTATTTATGAAGGTCTCAACTAATTTTTTCCTTTTGAGGTAATGATTGTACGATGTCACGATAACTTAAGTGTTTTGTTTTCCATAAAAAAAATCAAAATTGAAAAAGTCGGGAATCTATACCCGTTTTACGCTATAAACAAGGAGAGAGAGACAGATCGAATGTATATATTGTAGCGTAGAATAGGGTGGGTCAAATTTTTAATCAGGGTTGGCACGGGTGTGGAAACTTGCTCCTGCACTATAAAAACAAGAAACACAACATGAATTTAAGATTTGATCATTTTTAGGGGTGCCAACTTTTCAGTGAATTTGTTATGTATGATTGAGGCGCCGGCGGATCATCACTGGTGTGAAAACCCGTTTCCTCTGCCATTGTGTTCCACAGCTTTCCTTCTTTTGAATAGATATGGATACATTTGGTTAGTTCGTCACGAAAGATTATGAAAATCTGTTTATTTTAAGTTTGGTAATTCCCCTCCATCAATACAAAATCGAAAGGTTGCGTCGGCAGAGTGACGAACTGGCCAGGGTTCATCAGCCAATAAGCGCTACTTAAAGCTAGTGATGTAGGTCACATCCGCATCCGCATCCGCATCCGCGGAACATCCGCACATTTTCTCGCATCCGCGTCCGCATCCGCACTTTGGACTGCGGATGTCGTGCGGATGTGGACCGTTGAGATAAAACGTCATTAATAAGCGGAAATTATCAAATTCTACTATATTAATAGAACTAGTTCATTGTGCGCAAAAGTGATGCAAGCGACAAGACGAGAGGCTGTTCTTGTATGAAGTTACTCTCTTGCAACCTACTTAGATCCACGTTACAAAGCTAAGTTATTTTCACCTAGTACATTAGAACGAGTTAAATCATCACTTGGCAAAGCAGTTGAAGAGCTTCAATCTCTTGAATCTGTCGCTTCGCCACCCACCAAAAGAATAAAGTTTCAGTGACAGAACCAACACCTTCAACAAGCCAATCTATCACAGAATCTGTCTCTCAGTTTCTGAGTCAAGCAGCAATGACGAGACCTACGCGATGTCAAAAGATGTAGTAAAAATGATCGAGAGCTATCACCAAGAAAAACGCCTGGCTGCATGTGACAATCCTATTAGTTGGTGGAAAAATACGCAGAATATCTATCCATACTTGAGTAAACTTGCGAGGAAACATTTAGCCTGTCCTCCAACAAACGTACCAAGCGAGAGATTATTTAGCAGTGCTGGATTAATATATGATGAAAAGAGAAACAGACTGGCAGCAGAAAAGGCAGAAAAATTAATGTTCCTTAAGCATAACCTTCCTATATTTAAGTTTGAACATTAAACGATGAACATCTTAGTTTACTTTATTTTAATTACTCATTTATAATATGCCTAATAAAACTTTAAACTTAATATAAATAGTTATCAAGCTAATTAAAGATCTCTTTCTATAAGGGTGGAGGTTGGGGAAAGAGGTCGGTGGGGGTGCATTTGAGTTGGGTTCACGTCCCGCATCCTGGTAACACAATTATGGTTTCTAATTGTGGCTGAAACTCAACAAAATATAACGAATTTATTTGCAGACGAATTCACTAATTGATTTCTATATTAGTTAGATGCTTGATATTATTTTATATGTTCAGAGAAAAGTACAGCAATTATTGTACAATTAATCAATTATACTACATTATAGCTACAGCTCTCTCTATATAATAACTTATTATATACGTTAAACACAACAAATCTCGAATATATCCTAAAAAATAACGAAAATGTAGACATCCGCATCCGCATCCGCGGATGTTGAAATCAAACATCCTCATCCGCATCCGCATCCGCGGATGTGAAAAAAATGACATCCGCTACATCACTACTTAAAGCACACAGTTCCTGGAACGATGCATCACGCAAGATGGCTCACAAGAGTCAACAGCGTTCTTCGTTATTACGTGCCAGTAGAGGAACCAACTCATGAACCAATGTGCTTGGTAGAATATATTATTAAAGTCTATATACTCCAACATGGTTCAAAATTAAATTGAACTGCGAGTGTACTGATGGAGCTAAAAATTTCCACTTCTTATTAACCCAAATCAATGAGTTAACTGACAGAAATGTCATTGAAGTTGGTGAAGGTGCATTAAAAAGGAACTACTATTTGATCATCCAGAAAATATTATTCTAAGTGCAGTCGTGATGATCGTCTAGAAGTTAGAACTGAAGCTGCGAATATGATCATTAAAGCAAGATAAACCAACCACCACAGAAGAAATGAGGATAATTTGCAAGACAGATTTTAAAATCAACTTTCGGGAAACTTCTTATATTCATATGATTGACTAGACTGGACTACAGTTCATGCTACTCCACCACCATTTCTTGAAAGTACAACTGATGAGGAGCTGTTAAACAAAATATTGAATAATAAACTCGTCATTCCCAATTTTCCATGCCATTGTCAAGCTGTTGGAAGACTAGTGAAAGAAGTCACGAGAGTTAGTAAAAAAAATTTTGACCACAAAGCTCGGCATTGCATTATTGTTTCCAGTCAAAAATCAAGGAAATCACAAACCAAATTTGAGTTAAAAAAAAAAAAAACACGCTGTGTAGGCTATTAATTGCACTTCTTTAAGGGGTCGGATTTATTATAAATACTTTGGTTTTTCCCTGTTGTTGCATCTTCATGTTGTAGTTTGAAGATCTGAAAATGAATAACTTAAACAAATTTTAGAGAAACTAATGTAAAATTGAACATTCACTCAATATATTTTGGTTCACTTTAAATCAGTTTATCTTAAAATTGATGCGCTGGAGTGCTCCGTTTTTTGGTCATTAGGTTCTATCATTGTTTGTAAAGTACAACAATTTTCTAATTTTTATGTTCATTTTGGGTGCATTGTAACGTTCGTTATTAAGCAAAGTTCGTTATTAATCGTTTTAATTATGAAAACTCAACAAAACAACAAATTCATACAGATTTGTTTAATACTTATTCTGAAAGTTGTCAACAAATCAACCATTAACAACATAACTATTGAAATTACTAATATAGAAATAGTCTCCGTATTCAAGTCTGAGTTGGGACCCCTAAACCTGATCGAAAAAGCCTCAAATTTCATAAATGAGTTATTTGAGAATAAGAATAACTTTCTAAACCCAAAACATAAAGGAAATCCAATTTAATTTCGACCCACCCTCGTGTTTATTAAAGAAATGAAGAGATAATCACAAACATTCTCTTTGTTTTTCGACACCAAAATGCACCTTTTCATAATGATTCAGTCGTTACGTATTTTTCAAAACTCAAATACTGGAATATCGCCATGACGTAGCGATGCGTGTCTCCGTAATATCCATGAATATTTCTTATTTGTATTTGGATATTTTCATTATTTCAGATACAATCAAGGTCTCTGCTTCATTATCAAAGATATGACTGAATCAATAATGAGTTATTTCGTGCAGTGTGTATTAAATGGGAGAAACTTTTAATTCTAAATTAATATACAAAAATAGCCTCTTTAATTACCAATTCCAAAATATCTTTTGAAGATACACACCCACACACACAAGAGAGAGAGAGAGAGATAAACACATGAGAAGGAGAATGTAAGGAATAACATCATTTGAAATGCGATTGCTCAAAGCAGACACTCATTTTTAGCTTTGCTTTTTCTATTCTTCGCAATACTCTATATTAACTTGGGTTGCGTTAGATTAGGTATTATGATTTAATAAAAGGTTAGGTATTTATGATTTAATAAGGTTAGTATTATGATTAATAAAGGTTAGGTATTTATGATTTAATAAAAGGTTAGGTATTTATGATTTAATAAAAGGTTAGGTATTTATGATTTAAGAAAGGTTAGGTATTTATGATTTAATAAAAGGTTAGGTATTTATGATTTAATAAAGGTTAGGTATTTATGATTAAGAAAAGGTAGGTATTTATGATTTAAAAAAGGTTAGGTATTTATGATTTAATAAAAGGTTAGGTATTTGATTTAAAAAGGTTAGGTATTTATGATTTAATAAAAGGTTAGGTATTTATGATTTAATAAAAGGTTATGTATTTATGATTTAATAAAAGGTTATGTATTTATGATTTAATAAAAGGTTATGTATTTATGATTTAATAAAAGGTTATGTATTTATGATTTAATAAAAGGTTATGTATTTATGATTTAATAAAAGGTTATGTATTTATGATTTAATAAAAGGTTATGTATTTATGATTTAATAAAAGGTTAGGTATTTATGATTTAATAAAAGGTTATGTATTTATGATTTAATAAAAGGTTATGTATTTATGATTTAATAAAAGGTTATGTATTTATGATTTAATAAAAGGTTGTATTTATGATTTAATAAAAGGTTAGGTATTTATGATTTAATAAAAGGTTAGGTATTTATGATTTAATAAAAGGTTAGGTATTTATGATTTAATAAAAGGTTATGTATTATGATTTAATAAAAGGTTAGGTATTTATTGAGTATAAAAGGTTAGGTATTTATGATTTAATAAAAGGTTATGTATTTATGATTAATAAAAGGTTATGTATTTATGATTAATAAAAGGTTAGGTATTTATGATTTAATAAAAGGTTAGGTATTTATGATTTAATAAAAGGTTAGCTATTTATGATTTAATAAAAGGGTATGTATTTATGATTTAATAAAAGGTTCTGTATTTATGATTTATAAAAGGTTAGGTATTTATGATTTAATAAAAGGTTAGGTATTTATGATTTAATAAAAGGTTATGTATTATGATTTAATAAAAGGTTATGTATTTATGATTTAATAAAAGGTTATGTATTTATGATTTAATAAAAGGTTATGTATTTATGATTTAATAAAAGGTTATGTATTTATGATTTAATAAAAGGTTATGTATTTATGATTTAATAAAAGGGTTTGTATTTATGATTTAATAAAGGTTATGTATTTATGATTTAATAAAAGGTTATGTATTTATGATTTAATAAAAGGTTAGGTATTTATGATTTAATAAAAGGTTAGGTATTTATGATTTAATAAAAGGTTAGGTATTATGATTTAATAAAAGGTTATGTATTTATGATTTAATAAAGGTTAGGTATTTATGATTTAATAAAAGGTTAGGTATTTATGATTTAATAAAAGGTTAGGTATTTATGATTAATAAAAGGTTAGGTATTTATGATTTAATAAAAGGTTAGGTATTTATGATTTAATAAAGGTTAGGTATTTATGATTTAATAAAAGGTTAGGTATTTATGATTAATAAAAGGTTAGGTATTATGATTAATAAAAGGTTAGGTATTTATGATTTAATAAAAGGTTAGGTATTATGATTTAATAAAGGTTAGGTATTTATGATTTAATAAAAGGTTAGGTATTTATGATTTAATAAAAGGTTAGGTATTTATGATTTAATAAAAGGTTAGGTATTTAGATTTAATAAAAAGGTTAGGTATTTATGATTTAATAAAAGTTAGGTATTTATGATTTAATAAAAGGTTAGGTATTTATGATTTAATAAAAGGTTAGCTATTTATGATTTAATAAAAGGTTAGGTATTTATGATTTAATAAAAAGGTTAGCTATTTATGATTTAATAAAAGGTTAGGTATTTATGATTAATAAAAGGTTAGCTATTTATGATTTAATAAAAGGTTAGGTATTTATGATTTAATAAAAGGTTAGGTATTTATGATTTAATAAAAGGTTAGGTATTTATGATTTAATAAAAGGTTAGGTATTTATGATTTAATAAAAGGTTAGGTATTTATGATTTAATAAAAGGTTATGTATTTATGATTTAATAAAAGGTTATGTATTTATGATTTAATAAAAGGTTATTATTTATGATTTAATAAAAGGTTATGTATTTATGATTAATAAAAGGTTTAGGTTTATGATTAATAAAAGGTAGGTATTTATGATTTAATAAAAGGTTATGTATTTATGATTTAATAAAAGGTTATGTATTTATGATTTAATAAAAGGTTATGTATTTATGATTTAATAAAAGGTTATGTATTTATGATTAATAAAAAAGATTATGTATTTATGATTTAATAAAAGGTTAGGTATTTATGATTTAATAAAAGGTTAGGTATTTATGATTTAATAAAAGGTTAGGTATTTATGATTTAATAACAGGTTAGGTATTATGATTTAATAAAAGGTTAGGTATTTATGATTTAAGGAAAGGTTAGGTATTTATGATTTAAGAAAAGGTTAGGTATTTATGATTTAGAAAATGTTAGGTATTTATTGATTTAATAAACGGTTAGGTATTTAGGATTTAAAAAGGTTTAGGTATTTATGATTAATAAAGGTTAGGTATTTATGATTTAATAAAAGGTTAGGTATTTATGATTTAATAAAAGGTTAGGTATTTATGATTTAATAAAGGTTAGGTATTTATGATTTAATAAAAGGTTAGGTATTTATGATTTAATAAAAGGTTAGGTATTTATGATTTAATAAAGGTTAGGTTATTTATGATTTAATAAAAGGTTAGGTATTTATGATTAATAAAAAGGTTAGCTATTTATGATTTAATAAAAGGTTAGGTATTTATGATTTAATAAAAGGTAGGTATTTATGATTAATAAAGGTTAGGTATTTATGATTAATAAAAGGTTATGTAATTATGATTTAAAAAAGGTTATGTATTTATGATTTAATAAAGGTTATGTATTTATGATTTAATAAAAGGTTATGTATTTATGATTAATAAAAAGGTTAGGTATTTATGATTTAATAAAAGGTTATGTATTTATGATTTAATAAAAGGTTATGTATTTATGATTTAAAAAGGTTATGTATTATGATTTAATAAAAGGTATGTATTTATGCTTAATAAAAGGTTATGTATTTATGATTTAATAAAAGGTTATGTATTTATGATTAATAAAAGGTTAGGTATTATGATTAACAAAAGGTTAGGTATTTATGATTAATAAAAGGTTAGGTATTTATGATTTAATAAAAGGTTAGGTATTTATGATTTAAGGAAAGGTTAGGTATTTATGATTTAAGAAAAGGTTAGGTATTTATGATTTAAGAAAGGTTAGGTATTTATGATTTAATAAACGGTTAGGTATTTATGATTTAATAAAAAGGTTAGGTATTTATGATTTAATAAAAGGTTAGGTTTATGATTTAATAAAAGGTTATGTATTTATGATTTAATAGAAGGTTATGTATTTATGATTTAATAAAAGGTTATGTATTTATGATTTAATAAAAGGTTATGTATTTATGATTTAATAAAGGTTAGGTATTTATGATTTAATAAAGGTTAGGTATTTATGATTTAAAAAGGTTAGGTATTTATGATTTAATAAAAGGTTATGTATTTATGATTTAAATAAAAGGTTATGTATTTATGATTTAATAAAAGGTTATGTATTTATGATTTAATAAAAGGTATGTATTTATGATTTAATAAAAGGTTAGGTATTTATGATTTAATAAAAGGTTAGGTATTTATGATTTAATAAAAGGTTAGGTATTTATGATTTAATAAAAGGTTATGTATTTATGATTAATAAAAGGTTAGGTATTTATATTTAATAAAAGGTTAGGTATTTATGATTTAATAAAAGGTTAGGTATTTATGATTTAATAAAAGGTTAGGTATTTATGATGAAAAAAGGTTAGGTATTTATGATTTAATAAAAGGTTTAGGTATTTATGATTTAATAAAAGGTTAGGTATTTATGATTAATAAAAGGTTATGTATTTATGATTTAATAAAAGGTTATGTATTTATGATTTATAAAAGGTTAGGTATTTATGATTTAAATAAAAGGTTAGGTATTTATGATGTAATAAAAGGTTATGTATTTATGATTTAATAAAGGTTAGGTATTTATGATTAATAAAAGGTTAGGTATTTATGATTTAATAAAAGGTTAGCTATTTATGATTTAATAAAAGGTTAGGTATTTATGATTTAATAAAAGGTTAGGTATTTATGATTTAATAAAAGGTTAGGTATTTATGATTTAATAAAAGGTTATGTATTTATGAT
The DNA here is from genome assembly GCA_023014485.1 of Bathynomus jamesi. Lineage (NCBI taxonomy): Eukaryota > Metazoa > Arthropoda > Malacostraca > Isopoda > Cirolanidae > Bathynomus > Bathynomus jamesi. The sequence continues at coordinate 33,281 of JAJOZX010011186.1, forward strand.
TTAATAAAAAGGTTATGTATTTATGATTTAATAAAAGTTAGGTATTTATGATTAATAAAAGGTTAGGTATTTATGATTTAAAAAAGGTAGGTATTTATGATTTAATAAAGGTTATGTATTTATGATTTAATAAAAGGTTATGTATTATGATTTAATAAAAGGTTAGGGTATTTATGATTTAATAAAAGGTTAGGTATTTATGATTTAATAAAAGGTTATGTATTTTATGATTTATCAAAGGTTAGTATTTATGATTTAATAAAAGGTTTATGTATTTATGATTTAATAAAAAGGTTATGTATTATGATTTAATAAAGGTTATGTATTTATGATTTAAAAGGTATGTTTTATGATTTAATAAAAGGTTAGGTATTTATGATTTAATAAAAGGTTAGGTATTTATGATTAATAAAAGGTTAGGTATTTATGATTTAATAAAAGGTTAGGTATTTATGATTTAATAAAAGGTTAGTATTTATGATTTAATAAAAGGTTAGGTATTTATGATTTAAGAAGGTTAGGTATTATGATTTAAGGAAAGGTTAGGTATTTATGATTTAGAAAAGGTTAGGTATTTATGATTAAGAAAAGGTTAGGTATTTATGATTTAATAAACGGTTAGGTATTTATGATTTAATAAAAGGTAGGTATTTATGATTTAATAAAAGGTTATGTATTTTATGATTTATAAAAGGTTATGTATTTATGATTTAATAAAGGTTATGTATTAGATTTAATAAAAGGTTATGTATTTATGATTTAATAAAAGGTTATGTATTATGATTAATAAAGGTTAGGTATTTATGATTTATAAAAGGTTATGTTATTTATGATTAATAAAAGGTTATGTATTTATGATTTAATAAAAGGTATGTATTTATGATTTAATAAAAGGTTATGTATTTATGATTTAATAAAAGGTTATGTATTTATGATTTATAAAAGGTTATGTATTATGATTTAATAAAAGGTTATGTATTTATGATTTAATAAAAGGTTAGGTATTATGATAATAAAAGGTAGGTATTTATGATTAATAAAAGGTTAGGCATTTATGATTTAATAAAAGGTTATGTATTTATGATTTATAAAAGGTTATGTATTTATGATTTAAAAAAGTTATGTATTTATGATTTAATAAAAGGTTATGTATTTATGATTTATAAAAGGTAGGTATTTATGATTTAATAAAGGTTAGGTATTTATGATTTAATAAAAGGTTAGGTATTTATGATTTAATAAAAGGTTAGGTATTTATGATTTAATAAAGGTTAGGTATTTATGATTTAATAAAAGGTTAGGTATTTATGATTTAATAAAAGGTTAGGTATTTATGATTTAATAAAGGTTAGGTATTATGATTTAAGAAAAGGTTAGGTATTTATGATTTAAGAAAAGGTTAGTATTTTGATTTAATAAACGGTTAGGTATTTATGATTTAATAAAAGGTTAGGTATTTATGATTTAATAAAAGGTTAGGTATTTATGATTTAATAAAAGGTTAGGTATTTATGATTTAATAAAGGTTAGGTATTTATGATTTAATAAAAGGTTAGGTATTTATGATTTAAGGAAAGGTTAGGTATTTATGATTTAATAAAAGGTTAGGTATTATGATTTAAAAAAGGTTATGTATTTATGATTTAATAAAAGGTTAGGTATTTATGATTAATAAAAGGTTAGGTATTTATGATTTAATAAAAGGTTATGTATTTATGATTTAATAAAAGGTTAGGTATTTATGATTTAATAAAAGGTTATGTATTTATGATTTAAAAAGGTTATGTATTTATGATTTAATAAAAGGTTATGTATTTATGATTTAATAAAAGGTTAGGTATTTATGATTTAATAAAAGGTTAGTATTTATGATTTAATAAAAGGTTATGTATTTATGATTTAATAAAGGTTATGTATTTATGATTAATAAAAGGTATGTATTTATGATTTAATAAAAGGTTATGTATTTATGATTTAATAAAAGGTTATGTATTTATGATTTAACAAAAGGTTAGTATTTATGATTTAAAAAAGGTTAGGTATTTATGATTTAATAAAAGGTTAGGTATTTTGATTTAATAAAAGGTTAGGTATTTATGATTTAATAAAAGGTTGGTATTTATGATTTAATAAAAGGTATGTATTATGATTTAATAAAAGGTTAGGTATTTATGATTTAATAAAGGGTTAGGTATTTATGATTTAATAAAAGTTAGGATTTATGATTTAATAAAAGGTTAGGTATTTATGATTTAATAAAAGGTTAGGTATTTATGATTTAATAAAAGGTTAGGTATTTATGATTTAATAAAGGTTAGGTATTTATGATTTAAGGAAAGGTTAGGTATTTATGATTTAAGAAAAGGTTAGGTATTTATGATTTAAGAAACGGTTAGGTATTTATGATTTAATAAACGGTTAGGTATTTTGATTTAATAAAAGGTTAGGTATTTATGATTTAATAAAAGGTTAGGTATTTATGATTTAATAAAAGGTTAGGTATTTATGATTTAATAAGGTTATGTATTATGATTTAATAAAAGGTTATGTATTTATGATTTAACAAAAGGTTATGTATTTATGATTTAATAAAAGGTTAGGTATTTATGATTTAATAAAAGGTTAGGTATTTATGATTTAATAAAAGTTAGGATTTATGATTTAATAAAAGGTTAGGTATTTATGATTTAATAAAAGGTTAGGTATTTATGATTTAATAAAGGTTAGGTATTTATGATTTAATAAAAGGTTAGGTATTATGATTTAATAAAAGGTTAGGTATTATGATTTAAGAAAAGGTTAGGTATTTATGATTTAAGAAAAGGTTAGGTATTTATGATTAATAAACGGTTAGGTATTATGATTAATAAAAGGTTAGGTATTTATGATTTAATAAAAGGTTAGGTATTATGATTTAATAAAAGGTTAGGTATTTATGTTTAATAAAAGGTTAGGTATTTATGATTTAATAAAAGGTTAGGTATTTATGATTTAAGGAAAGGTTAGGTATTTATGATTTAAGAAAAGGTTAGGTATTTATGATTTAAGAAAAGGTTAGGTATTTATGATTTAATAACGGTTAGGTATTTATGATTTAATAAAAAGGTTAGGTATTTATGATTTAATAAAAGGTTAGGTATTTATGATTAATAAAAGGTTAGGTATTTATGATTAATAAAAGGTTAGGTATTTATGATTTAATAAAAGGTTAGTATTTATGATTTAAGGAAAGGTTAGGTATTATGATTTAAGAAAAGGTAGGTATTTATGATTTAATAAAAGGTTAGGTATTTATGATTTAAAAGGTTAGGTATTTATGATTAATAAAGGTTAGGTATTTATGATTTAATAAAAGGTTAGGTATTTATGATTTAATAAAAGGTTAGGTATTTATGATTAGTAAAAGGTTAGGTATTTATGATTTAAGGAAAGGTTAGGTATTTATGATTAATAAAAGGTTAGGTATTTATGATTTAATAAACGGTTAGGTATTTATGATTTAATAACGGTTAGGTATTTGATTTAAGAAAAGGTTAGGTATTTATGATTTAATAAAAGGTTAGGTATTTATGATTTAATAAAAGGTTAGGTATTTACTATTTAATATCAGTATGAATAAGAATGTCAAATAAAATTAAATCGTCAAAATTAATGTTTGTTTATTTAAATTGTTATCTCGATCAATGACATATTACGAGGTCGATGCAAAGACGAAAACGAAAACGGGTGTTTACAAGCGAGCGATTCATGAATTCTGAACTGTGAGGCTCTGGTTCGCTCTCAGCTGTTGGTATCGAGTGGGGTTGAGCCGGCCACTCACTCTGCTTCTGCTCTAGCTCAACTGACCTTTGGGATACAATCATTGACCCCCATGTATTGTGGAAATTAATTTCCTGGATGTTACCTTACCATATATATATATATATATATATATATATATATATATATATATATATATATATATATATATGAACAAGAAGATCAAGAACCAGATCAACATTTTTAAAATTGAGACGTTTCGGGAGGTCCAGCTCCCACCTTCAGTGAAAACAACTGAAAATATTTGGAGAGAAGAAGGGTTCATGATGGTCAGGTTGAGAATTTATTTTTAGAAATGTAAAACGATTTCATAATTCTGAAATGAGACTCTTATTGTTTTTATAGAAGATATTAAAGCTTTTTGGACCTAAGTCATAAATTTATCTTTACAACATTTAATTTCTCATTTTTTTCCAAATATTTGTTTTCGTGAAATTCACATTTTTGGTCATAATGTTAAAAAGAAAAAAAAAAAGAATTGAAATTTTTTCACAAAATATTTTAAAAATTAAATAAATTTGTCATACATCAATAAAAGTTATTATTATTATTATTATTATTATTATTATTAATATTATTATTATTATCATTATTATTATTACAACTGTAAAGTAATTTGAATAATTAATAAATATTTTAGATGGAGGAAATTGAAAGTGATTTGCAACAAGATCGCAAAATGGGTTTGGTTTTGGCCCCTTTAAAGACACCAAGAGTATAAACTGTGTTTTATTTATAGAAAAAAAAAGAAAAAATCTGATTGGGATCACGTAAAAGGTATTTGAGTAAGAAACAGTAAGAAATTCATCGCAATACGCGCAAAAACCTCCAAAATGAAACTCATTATCTTTAGTTACGAGATGAGACATCATCATATTATATCTCTGAAATTGAAAACTATTATGATAAAAGTAACCAATAATGATTGATATTTTGCCAAACGAACTACTTTCTTAAGAGAAAATCTTTACTTGCTTCGATTTTGAGAAAATCTTTACTTGCTTCCATTTTCTATGAAGGGAATAATATGTAAAACTCTCTTCTTTTCTTGTTTGTTGTTGTTGTTGTTGTTGTTGTTTGTCGAAGAAATGGTGCTCGGACTTTTCGTCGCCGGACTTTTCGTCGCCGGACGTTTCGTCGCCGGACGTTTCGTCGAACGGACGTTTCGTCGTCGGACGTTTCGTCGACAGACGTCAATATATATATATATACACACACACACTGTATATATATTGACGATTAATTAGGTTAAGTCGTAATATTTTTGTTAGTTTTAACGTTTTATTTGATGGATTCATTTAAAAAATGTCGGACCTTTTCCAGTTTGTGTACCGTTTTTCATACAACCTAACCAATACAACCTAACCTAACCAATCGTCAATATGTGGTGGCCCCCTGTTAATACGTAAGTACCCAATTAACTTAACCGACAGAAAATAACGGTCGAAGTCTATTCATACAAATACTTAGTGATTTATATAATTTATTTTTGCGTACTGTAGAAAACGGTACATAAACTGGAAAACGACCAAAATGTCTCCTAAAGATCCTAGTGTAGTTTACGTTCCCCAACTTTGACCTAGTGTAGTTTGTGTCCCTTTTGTGTCGGGGAAACGTAAACTACACTCGCTCCTAATATATTAATATAATATATTAATATATAAATAATATATAATTACAAATATATATATAATTACCAAATATATATACCTAAATACCTAAAAGCAATACCTAAAAGCTATTGCACATAATTTGTAAGTTTATAGGGGCACAATTTTAAATTTCTTTCTTCCGAAATTCAAATAAATATATTTATTTTTAAATGAAAATACAGTTCTTTCCAAAAAAAAATCCTGTAAAGAAAATAAACCTCCTTTTAAACAAATTCATTTTATTTTACATGAAAATGAAGTTCTTTTAAAAAAAAAATTTCGACGAAACGTCCGGCCATGCGTTGGACAATACTAACCCAAAGAGATGGCTGGATAAGCCCCTTTTGTTGGCCCTCCTCAATAATTATTACGTTATGTCACGCGAAAGATGCGTGAATATTATTCCTTTGAATGTCTGAGAGCAAAATTTTAAAACTTTTCCATTTTAGGTTGGAAAATTTCAACGATTAAAATAAGACAAAACTTTTCAATCTTTTAAAGGACATTTACAGTACATCCTCTTCAGAAAAACTGTACCGTTTTGTGTCACGAACTTACGAAAGTGGTAAAATTGAACATTCTTTTAGACTGTACCCTCGTATTATTATTATTATTATTATTATTATTATTATTATTACTTAATGACTTAAGCAAAGGACGCAAATTTGATGACTCCATACCATACGGCACATCAGAACCGCCTGCAGTACGTGGTTTGATTCAGTTATACTCTTTGTCTTAGTCTGAAAACCTTGAAAGGAGAGTCAAATCAAGAATGAGAAAATGAGAACAGTAAAAGAAAGAAATTTAAACACAGTAAAAAACTGTGGAGGTACAATGAAAGTAAAAATAACAATTTCTCCAATTTATTGCCAAGTTTATACTGCTCATCCTCTTACCCAAGTTTATACAGAAAACAAATACGTCAATTAACTCCTTAGTACCATTTCCCTTAAAAATAATTGACGAAGAAGAACCTATAGGCCATGAATTACAATATATATTCATATATAGGGTGAACCAAATGTAGGTGGACAGTAAATGATAACGTTTATTTTGAGAATACATATTTAATTTTTTTGTATACTATAATACAAAATAAAATTTAAATAAATTTAGTTATAATATTTAATATAATATAACACAAACACCATAGTTATAATGAACACCATAGTTATAATATAATATAACACAAACCGTATTCAACCTACTGTCCACCTACTTTTGGTTCACCGTGTATATAATATATCATTTTATGCAAAAGATTAACTAGGCGCTGTGATATCTCACTTCACCTATCTTGAAATGAGACCTCACAAAAGGATCCATGAATTACCAACCCAATAACGTATGCTCCTTAAGCTACTTTATGCCTAACCAGTTTTTCCCTCAATAAATCAACCTATCACCCGAAATTTTCAAAACAAAGTAACTGCTGAGACTATTATTATTATTATTATTATTATTATTATTATTATTATTATTAAATGGGCAAATGAATAACTTCTTATCACATTTTTTTCACAACACAAATGAGAAATGTGTTAAATAACATCTTTAATTTATACTAAAATTTCGAAACTTCGGTCTTAGGTTCAGAGACGCTTTCTTTAACGAGTAATTCTTCCCACGAAAATCACTCCAGTTGATACCATCTGCCCACGAAGTGTGATTTCCTTCATACTGATAACCGTTTAAGTTTACATGGAGGCAATTTTTATACCACCATGCTCCCCGGTGTACATTTGCGCAATCTTTATCCGGAAGAATGTCGTTGTCTTGATCTTTCGTTGAAAATTGTTGACCATTGTGAGTAACGGAAAATGAATCCCCGGCATTACCCGAATATTCTCCTAAATCCAGAAGATATTTCGTAGTGGCATCTCCAATGTAAAAGTGTCCGTATTTGGCCCAACGCTTTTTTCCCTCGAAGTCCTCAAGATCCACCCTCAGCTCCATCAGAGTGTTACTAACGAGGGCATGAATGTTGTCGAGACCGAGCCAAAATTCTCCATTGAGGTTTCCGAAACCAAGTTGGTACTCGACCAATCTCCGGAAGAAATTTTCTCTCTCTGGAAGAGCTTCTCGATGTTGAATCACAGTCCATCCTCCTCCATCAGTAGTTTGGTCGCAGAAAACAGAAACGGGTCGGTTTTCACAACAATCGAAAGGGTACACTGTTCGAACCCCAGACTCTTTGTCACCAAATTTAAAACGATCTTCACAGTTACGTGGACGTTTCGAGATTTCTTTGAACCTGTCGGTCGGTTTTTCTATTGAATACAAGTGATTTTTTATTCCGAGCAAGAAAGAATTCCTTGCTGAGTTTTCGCATAGTGCCAGAGTTTGTGAGAGGCATGCTGGAGAGAGTCCGATCTCTTCAAAAAGACTGTAAAATCCCGTGATCGTAGATTCACTACTCTCTCCATAAGCGAATGTGTTCACCAAAGCAATTACCGCCAATGAAACCAGAAGGTTTGAATCAAACATCTTCGTTCTTCTTCTTCAAATGATTTCTAATAGCAAGTTTGGGAAAACCTTATTTTTATACACGCTTCTCCACTTATCATTTGTCTGTATTACGCAACATCCGAAGTTTGTGGGCGTATCCAAGTCTATAGATTAATTCTCTTTCCTGTTCAGTACATCCTAAAGTGGGTCTCTCCAATGAGATTACTGAAAGCAGAAGCATTCTAATTTTCGGCTTTGCTTTTCTTTTTCTTTCCTCTTCTATTTTCACTGAAGAGAAAGTTGGGTTATTTTAATAAATTATTAAGAGATACTAATTACTACCACAATTCATGTCCTGTCACACAAGTGTTTAGGTTAGCTAGTAAGCAAATCTTTTTTGTGTGCATAATAATAATGAACCTCAAAATAACAGGAGAAGAATAATGCAAAAACATTGGCGTTAAAAATTCGAAGTTAAAAAACAAAAAATATTTAGCGGCAACTTTTTACACGAACAATGAGACTTTTCATCAAGATTTGGAAATTTCTTTCATCGAACACTCGCCCTCGGGTGATGAGGGTATTTTCATCAAACTTCGATGTTTGATGAAATACTTTTCGGCAACTGATTCCTTGAAAATAACTTAATCGAAGTGAGTGGCGCCATCTATTGTAGGATGTGTCAATTAAATACCATTTAATTTTTTTTCACTAACCGAGTGTAATTACACGCATATCAATTTTATATTGATGAAGAACAACATACTAAGGGCAACTTAAGTCTTAAGATTAAATACACTGGAAATAAATTTACCTTAATTCGATGAGATTCGAACCAATGCTACTAAAGATTCGAATTTTGCAAACCGCCAGTGTCCCAGTTTCAAGGCCACGTTTACCCGATTGCCGTGAAATGAAGAATCCAAAAATTAGTGTAAATCAGGAGAGAGAGTGGAAATAACGCAGATTAAACTAAGTTAATAATAAATTAAAGTCATTTCACGAAAGGCGTTGAACCCACCACTTACCCTGTTTCTGCTCTGGCTCAGGTAATCCTTAACACACATTCATTCACATGAATGGGGAAATGAGCTTTCTGGATTTCACCTTATCTTATACATATATATATATATATATATACATAAAAGATGACAATGAACGATTTATTATTCAGACGTTTACGTTAGGTCTACCTTCCATGTTCAGTTAAAGTACCTGACAATATTTAGTGAGAAGGAAGGTTCATAATCACACTTTCACATATATTTAGAAATTATATAATTTTTCAAAACTGCAAAATAATTCTATTGTATTAAAAAATTTGGTATTTCGTTCGATTTATTTAAGTGAAACCCGAATTTCTGTCATCGCCACTGAAAAATCTTCATTTTACGAGTTTCATTTTATGACGGAGAAATTTCCGTTTTCACGATCTAACAATATTTCTCTACTTGTAATGATGAAATTATTGAAATTAGTTGTGATTCGTAATTTATATGGAATTATTATTACGAATTTCTTCTTTGAAATTTTCCCATATTTAATAACTACACGAATACGATGACCATTCTTTGTTTACCTCCGTTTAGACAATTTTCACTCCATTTGAGAACATTACCATCAATTCCGTGAGAATGAAATTTAGCTAATAATCTCCTTCGGGGCACTTTATCAGACGCCTTTTCAAAATCGAAACGTATAACATCCCATGTTTTACTCTCGTCATATATATTTACGTTATCATTGAAGTAGTCGAACAAATTAGGAAGACAAGAGCGATTTCGTCGAAATTCGCGCTGAGAATCTTTCATTAAATTACTCATTTGTAAGTAATTAACTATTTTGTCCCGAACGATGGTCTCCGCAAGATTACAAACTACTGAAGTCAAACTAATGGAGCGATAATTTCGGAGAAGCGATTTTTCTCCTTTTTTATAATTGCCGTAATGTTCGCAAGTTTCCCGTCGAACGGAACTACTCCAGACTGTAACGATTTATTAAGTATACCGTATATGTAGAAGGAGAGACTATTGCACAGCTCATTTCTTTAAGTACTCGAAGGTAGAGCTTGTCTGGACTTGGTATTTTATTAGATTAATTTTACTTATGGCCGAGAGAACATCACTTTCACTGATGATAAAATCGCGAAACTTTGAAGGATCGTCATTGAGCAGGATTGTGGGAGAGGGAATATTGTTTATATTTTCGCCAATAAACGCGGAAGAGAAGACCGTTTGTAAGAGAATTTTTCACATACAATTTTTAGTTTGTATTCACATATATTTTTTTCATATACAGAAATATTCATCCGTATTTCTCTGGTTCCTTCATATTTTAAATGTTTTGAGCAATGATAGGAAAAAACAACCCACTCTTGGCTATTTAACGAGGGCATCCTTATTAGTGCTCAAACATGACTGGATTTTATTTCATGTTTGTTTTATCTAAAACTTAAAATACTTTGGAAAAAGTATCGATTCGATTCCATAAATGGTAAAATAAATCACAAACATCAAAAAATATTCGCACACTATCGATTATTGTCATCTTACGTCCGACATTTTGTTTAAATTCATTTTAGAACATTCTTGACTCAAGTCATTCAGCAACGTAACATCAAGAAACCCTCTACTTATTTAGTAAGACCCAGGTATAGAAATGGGTACCGTACGTAAATAAATTTCGATACCCATACCCAAAACTCATTAAGATTTTATTTCTATACCTATTATATAAATTGAGTTAGTTCTGTATCATTTCTATACCTATACCTGTATCGGGTTGCCAGATTTTTCAAATGGCCATGCAAGACAAAAAATTTTCTGAGGTTTTTTTTTGAAGACCAAATTTTTTTCAAATTATAACTAGATTTCTTCAACGGTTACAACAAACAAAATTAGAAACACTTTATTGAAATAATGCTTAACAATTAAACATCGTGAATAATATTGAAATTATCATAGCATATTAAATATTGTAGTATACATCGCTTTACTAATTATATTATGACATATGTCAATATTTTTCTGAACTTTTAATCTTCTTCAAAATTTTAGTTCCATCTTCTGACTTCAAGTATAACTGAAATTCATCGCAAGTCATAGAAAAATTTTCTTTAATCAGGAGTTCTGCTTCTAAGTTTTCGATGAGCAACCAATTTCTCTCTTTCCTCCAATTGGTTGTCATCAAGCTGAAAATTCTTTCAGACACAGCGTTGGAATGAGGCATGGAAAATATATGCTCCAGAATTTTTGCGAGGTTTGGGTATGGAAAGGTCTCGAAGAAAAGCACCCATCGTTGATCCAGAGGTAACGACTTATCGCTATCGTTCAATTCTACAATGAATCTTTTTAAAAAGATGAATTCGTTGAAAAGTAGATCACCATTCACTTCAATTTGGAAGAGCTGAATGAGTTCCACAATTTCTTCAAATTTTGGGACTTTCTTCAAATCTAAGCAGCTTATGTCTTGAAGTTTTCTATCCTCAAAGTCGAACCATTTCTCCAAATAATTGATTGCTGCATCGAGGAAACTTTGACATCAATCTCGACTCGTTTAACTGCTGATTCATTATCGCATTTCTGTATCAATTGCCGATCCAAGAATCAAGAAAATTTGTCAGCCTTTTTCTCACGTAACATTTGTAGAATATTACTCATGATTGTGCATAACTCAACAATTATCACTTCATTTGTTTCAAGTTTTTTCAAGGCTGGCTGAATATCGATGCAAATGTTCATTACAAATCCTAGATAGGCTTCTCCAAGCTCATCATCAAAAAACATTTATAAAGTGCGTGGCACACTCTGTCGGCTTAAAAAATAAGCTTTAACCGGCTCAAAAGAAGACAACAATCTTTCTATTGGTGGCAATAAAGAGAGCCATCGGGTGGGCATATGGCGCAACAATTCAGACCAATCGGTCTCCAACCAGTTGAAAAATTCCTTTAGTTCGGCGTTTTTTGTAGTGGAAGAGCTGAACTCGTAAATTTTTATGATGATTGCCTCTATATCATACTTTAGACAGTTACACGCTGGTTTAATAGCACTGTGTATTTTGTGCAAGTTACAACCAGTTTTGACGAGGTGTTGATTATGGCTCTGCAATGCTGTGAAGACACTGTTTTTACTTCCATAGTTTAAATTGGCATTATCTGCTCCATAAACCACCACTTGCTTGAGCGACAATCCGTTTGTTTCTAACCTTTGCCGAACTGCTGCCAAAATTGTGGCTGAGTCCTCGGAAAATAAGGAAAAGAATGATAATAAGGACGTACTGATTCCTTGTGAAGTATAAAATATCGTAGAACTAACGGGAAGGATTTTATGTTTCCTTTGTTGGAGTGTGGAGCCAAAACGTTTGTGATGATCGATGACAGCTTTGTCCGTCCACAAGAAAATTTAACAGCGATTTTGGAATCTCTACACATACCTTTAAACAAACTGCTCCCGTATCAGCTGAGTTGTAATATGTGAATGATAAACGGCGTGGTAGCAGTAAGATGCCTCAGCCAGAGCCACTTCATTTTCGTCTTGGGAATCCTTTTTCACAAGAAAATCAGTGAATGTTCGTGAGCTTGCCGATGCCTTCACATTTTCAATGCGTGCTTTGTCCAATTCTTGTTGAAAGTCACTCGATGTTTTTGTTTTTTAGGAGTCGTCTCTAAACTAGCCATTTTGCTTGGGGAAAAATTGTAAATATTATATATTATTATTATTATTATTATTATTATTATTATTATTATAAGTAAAAGAAAACATGATTGTAAATAATTAATTAAAAAAATTCTAAATCTTATAAATAAAATCAAGTGTGTGTGTGTGTGTGTGTGTGTGTGTGTGTGTGTGTTCCTCTTTCACGCCAAAACTTTCACGCAAATGCCGCAATTTACACCTGAACGATTTCTTATAAAAAGTAGGCATACTTACCGATTTTATTTGAATAACACAATCTCAAGTTGTATGGTGAAGCAATCGCACGATTCACACTAATTCAAAGCTTACAATATAACTACAGCCGAAAAACTGCCAACTCGTGGCCAAACACATATTATAAGCGTTATGTAATTTCTAGGATGTTCTAGAACATTCAACATTATTCTACAGAATTCTACAGGATCCTACATAATTCTAGAAAATTCTAAATCAATTCATCCCAAAAAAATTTGCTTAAAAAATATTTTTTGTGGGACATTTAGAATACAAAGTGACCCGCGGGATTTTTGGATCAAATGCGCGACGTCTGGCAACCCTTTACCTGTACCGTTATGCTATCCCGATATATATATAAATATATATATATGTGGGTCTTTTCGGTTTGGCAGATTGCTGCAGGACTTTACGAAGCTTAGCAAATCAATTATTTAAAAATTTTGTCCTAAGACAATGTAAGTTAGGTAGGTTGTTAGGTTAGGTTAGGTTACATTTATTTAATTAAATTACGTTAGGAATTAGACATTTCTTAAGGATAAAACTTTGTAACTAATTGATTTGCTTAGTTTTGTAAAAATCTGTAGCAGTCACCCAAACCGAAAGGATAAAGTTTTCGGCCCACATAAGGGGCCCTTTTTCAATCCAGAAAGAAACAGGACAACCTAAGTTGTCGCTGGTTGAACTAGTGACCAGTAAGGTTGTTCTCTTGTGTTGCCTCTCATAGGCTGTAAACGTTATTTGAATCTCATTTTATATTTTCTTTCGGATTTGTAAATTTTACAAAAAATGTCTGTGGTTATTGAGACTCATGTAGTTTGTTATATATATATATATATATATATATATATATATATATATATATATATAGAGAGAGAGAGAGAGAGAGAGAGAGAGAGAGAGAGAGAGAGAGAGAGAGAGAGAAGAAGAAGGCATGTATTGTATTTGAGCACCTCAAAAGCCGTTGTTAACAGCAAAGATGCGTGGAAAGAGATTGCAAAGGGAACGGAAGTACAAAGACTCCACTGTAGACGACGGGAAAAAAGCAAGTTTACGGGAATATATTAGTACACCTTTTTTTAAAAAACATTTTAAGTAAAATGTCATGAAAAGTTTGTGGTTCATTTTCAAGAATGATTCGGAATATTCAAATAATTCACACTCTTTTCTAAAAAAATTAATCAACGTTACCTACAAAAACTACCTGTTGAGGGTTAAAATTAACTCTCACCACGCTGTTAAGGATGTTTGAGTAACGAGTACGCCATAACTTAGCTATTTCTTCCTTCCCAGGCACTCCATCAAATTGTTGAAGGGGTGTCATTCTTGGCACCCGGCAAAGGAAAACCTCTTTATAACGAACAACCTCCACAACGACGGTAATTTGACTGATATTTTCGTGATCCTTTATTAACCTTTCATTTTTCTACTTTTATGAGCGGTGCGTCACCTCCTAAACGGCCTGGTTATGGCCCTGGTACTACCCCTACCCCTTGCAATATTGTACTCTCCCTCGATGATCACATACTATTATATGATATTCGGAAGGGTTTTATTTAATTATTTAATTAAGTTTTATTTAATTTAATTAATAAACTTTTGCATGTCTTCCATTATTAAATATAATTAATCTTATTCTGCGTTCAAATTCTGAAAACACACTTCCGTTTATTTTGGTTTCATAATCTTCCTCTAAAAGTTGCTGGATCATCTACATTTTGTAAGCTTTAAAATGCCATCCTTTATGAACGATTGTATGAAGAGTTTATTGAAGACAGGAAGGCAGTACACTGTGTTCGCACTTATTAAGCAGATTACATTTTCTCCAATGTTTTCAAAAGTTTTTCCCCCATTTCAATGAAATTTGTAGCAAGTAATCACTATATATAGCAGCATTGATGGTATTCATTTCGATAAAATATTTTGATAATTAAAATAATTATCTCATTTTATTGAAAAATATGTAAAATATTGTGTTCCGAATTATTAAGCAAGTATTCTTTTTACGGATCTAAATGGTGAAAATGGGTAAGAAGAAGGATTTAACATTAACTGAGAAAAGAAAAATAGTCAAGTTACTCGCTGAAAATATAAAATCTATTGAGATTGCGAAGCAGTTTGGCAGAGCTTATCGAACTGTAAACAAGTTTGTAGCGGAGGGTACCAAACTGAGGCAGCGAAGTGATAAAGGAGCTTTAAGAAAAGTGACAAGGCGGCAAATATCTGTAATCAAGCGCAAACTGCAAAGCATCCATTGTCCTTAAGTAAAGAGGTTTTTGAGCAGGCTGGCATACATAATGTACCAAGAACATCTCGATGTGGAATCCTCCAAACAATTGGCAAGACGTGTAAACCTACGATTCAGTCACCATTAACACCCAGTTACAAGAAGCAGCGTGTTGAATGGGCGCGTCAGTACGTGAAAACAGATTTTAATACTGTATTGTTAACCATGAATGAAGAGCAACCCTTGAGGGATCTGATGGTTGGTCAAGAAGATGGATTGTTAAGGGTCAATCTCTACCATGGAATGAGGTTTTTTTTTAGAAAGTTTGTGTAAGACTGGCACTCATTTTTACACCACCAGGCACTCTGTATGAGACAGCTACTTCATTGCCTATCAATCCTGCCCAAAACATGACACTACCTCCACCTTGTTGGCATCTTAATCTCGATGGTAGAAATTGGCTCTCAGCAATCCATCTTCTTGACCAAACATCAAGTCTCTCAAGGGTTGATTTTCATTCATCGGTGAACAATACAGTATTAAAATCTGTTTTCACGTACTGACGCGCCCATTCAACACGCTGCTTCTTGTACCTGGGTGTTAATGGTGACTGAATCGTAGGTTTACACGTCTTGCCAATTGTTTGGAGGATTCCACATCGAGATGTTCTTGGTACATTATGTATGCCAGCCTGCTCAAAAACCTCTTTACTTGAGGACAATGGATGCTTTGCAGTTTGAGCTTGATTACAGATATCTGCCGCCTTGTCACTTTTCTTATAGCTCCTTTATCACTTCGCTGCCTCAGTTTGGTACCCTCCGCTACAAACTTGTTTACAGTTCGATAAGCACTGCCAAACTGCTTCGCAATTTCAATAGATTTTATATTTTCAGCGAGTAACTTGACTATTTTTCTTTTCTCAGTTAGTGTTAAATCCTTCTTCTTACCCATTTTCACCATTTAGATCCGTAAATAGAATACTTGCTTAATAATTTGGAACACAATATTTTACATATTTTTCAAAAAAATGATATAATTATTTTAATTATCAAAATATTTTATCGAAATGAATACCATCAATGCTGCTATATATAGTGATTATTTGCTACAAATTTCATTGAAATGGGGGAAAAACTTTTGAAAACATTGGAGAAAATGTAATCTGCTTAATAAGTGCGAACGCAGTGTATGTTCAACTCAGCCTCTCCCCTCCTGAATGACTAATAACTGTTTTCTCCTCATTTCGAGATAGCCTATAAATATGAACTGTGAATAAACTGCGTCACAATTTGAAAATAATTTTAACCACACTGCGCATGCGTCTAGACGTAAAAAATAGAAAAATGACTTTTTATACAAAGGAAATGTTTCATTTCTACACTTTTATATATTTGAAACATTGGATCACCCGAAGATCCGTCACCCCAGAGAGAGAAAATTTCTTCCGGAAGTGGGTGGAGTACCAACTTGGTTTCGGCAACCTGAAGGGAGAATTTTGGCTCGGTCTCGATAATATTCACGCCCTCGTAAGAAACACTCTGATGGAATTGAGGTGGACCTTGAAGACTTCGAGGGAGGGAAAAAAGCGTTGGGCCAAGTACGAGCACTTTTACATTGGAGACATAACATCCATTTACCTACTGGATTTAGGAGAATATTCAGGCAATGCCGGAGATTCACTTTCCGTTCACAATGGTCAACAGTTTTCAACGAAAGATCAAGAAAACGACATAGAAAAGGATGTAAATTGTTCAGAGAAATTTCGTGGTGCATGGTGGTACAAAGCTTGCCACCTTTCCAACTTAAATGGGTATCAGTACGAAGGAAACCACACTTCCTTCGGTGAAGGCATCAGTTGGCATGGTTTTCATGGGCATGAATACTCCTTAACGAAAACGTCTCTGAGCCTCAGACCAAAATTTCGAAATTAAATGTAATTAGGATAAATTTGAGATATCATCAAACATTTGTGAAAAATGTCCCATAAAAAATGTTATTGATTTGCTATTTTAAATACTACTACTACTACTACTAATAATAATAATAATAAGAAGAAGAAAGAAGAAGAAGAAGAAGAAGAAGAAGAAGAAGAAATATTTTATAAAAGATGAAGAAAATTTATATTATTTTAATGGTAGAAACTTTTAAGAATAAATAAAAATGTTTTTATAATTTTGATGGAGAATTAACATGGAATAATATGAGGTGAAACGTTTACATGATATAAAATGCAAATGGCTCATGTCAACATTTTTTTTTAAACATTTTTGTATTGATGGAGTGGAATTATCAAACTTAAAATAAACAGATTTTCATAATCTTTCGTGACGAACTGACCAAATGTATCCATATCTATTCAAAAGAAGGAAAGCTGTGGAACACAATGGCAGAGGAAACGGGTTTTCACACCAGTGATGATCCGCCGGCGCCTCAATTACACATAAAAATTTCATTGAAAAGTTGGCACCCCTAAAAATGATCAAATCTTAAATTCATGTTGTGTTTCTTGTTCTTAGAGTGCAGGAGCAAGTTTCCACACCCGTACGAACCCTGATTAAAAATTTGACCAACTCTATTCTACACTATATACATTCGATCTGTCTCTCCCTCCTTGTTTATAGGGTAAAACGGGTATAGATACCCGACTTTTTCAATTTTGATTTTTTTCTGGAAAACAAAACACTTAAGTTATCGTGACATCGTACAATCATTACCTCAAAAGGAAAAAATTAGTTGAGACCTTCATCCATAATGGTATTTGCATTACACCCCTTTAAAAAACATTCTATTCGAGGCATCTCTCCCCGGGACTCGGGAGACAGATGCCCCACGAAAAGAATTACTTATCCTACCTCATAGAAAGTTATTTTTAACTCTTTCACCTTTTTCAAATTTGTCATATACGTTGCAGAGAAGTAAATACATAGTGCATGTTCCATGCAGCCACTTTTGGCATTTAGTGCATTTCACACAGTCAGATCTTGATGTTGTTTTGAAGTAACTCTCCAGACATTCCACACAATTGTTGACGTCAGATTCTGATTCAATTTCTTCAGAGTCTCTTGTCTTAATTCTTCTGCGCACGATTCTAGATGGAACTCCATATGCCCTGGCTGCTGCATTAACTCTCAATTCTCGCGTTTTTACTTTGCTGACAGCTTCTGCTAGTGCCGCTTGATCCTATCCTGCTTGAATTGGTGCCCCAGTCTTCTTATTATAATGTGATGGCATTGTCTGAGTAGCAAAGGCATAGTATTAAAGCTTACATATAAATAAATGTACTATGAAATAAGTATACATTTGTAGGAAAAAAAAGCAACTATACACCTAATCACCTAGTGATACTACTACTACTACTACTACTAATAATAATAATAATTATAATAGGCATGAACTTGCCTTCCACCTACCATATCAACATTATTTGTGTACCGAAGCTACAACATATCAGCTTACATTTAGATTATATATACTAGGCCGAAACGATAAAGTGTTTGAAAAAAAACCTGAGCCATGGTGAGTCGTCTATCCCAAATTGGCGGGACCGACGCCCCACGTGGTGACGTGTGGCAAAACATGACGGACAATGCTAAGCACGCATAAAAGTGATGAAAGTACCTTACTTTCAGTCATAATACCTCATTTCTATATTGGTTTTCTTCATAATTTTAGTATGAAACAAGTATTTAGCAACCACAGTAGAAATTTCGGCACTGTGAAAAACAGATAACTCGCCTTTAAACCATCATAAAGTCTAAAAAAAAGAGATTGCACGCTTCATTCGGACTTACTGCTCTAAGCAATCACTGTATATTTATACGTGGGCTGCTGATTGGGAGCCTTTTCATGGCCTGTTATTTACCAATTCCTTCCTTTGATCAACACTTTTGCAGCGACAGTTAATATATTCCGAATAGTTGAAACTATCGTTTTGAAAAGGGCTTGCTACAAACTTCACTTTTGACCCTTGTTGGCGCGTCGGAATGTCCATAGATTTTGCCTAGTCGGTAGTACTGTTTAGATTACAGATTAGGCGTTAATTATCGTATTACCTTCAGCTGAAAGAGATACTAGAGCTTCATTATATTACTCGAACATGCGCTTGACGTCCAGGTTCGTGATTTCTTGAAGGCTTCAAGAAAGAGAAAATGTGAGGGCTTCACTTACTGTTGGCATAATGAAAGTAACGCAATTGGCGTTCAATGCGAGTTGTAAACTTGTATTACACAAAATTATATTTTCTTTTTTGGAACTCATTTGAGATGCCCTTCTTGAAATTTTCTTGGTATTAAAATTGTTATAAATAATGAGGAAATTTCTTTACTTCATTTCATTTGTATTTCACAAACTTGTCTCCATTCAATCAATGACAAAAATTCTATTTTTTACTTTTTTGACAAGTCATGACGTCACAATATATATATATATATATATATATATATATATATATATATAGAGAGAGAGAGAGAGAGAGAGAGAGAGAGAGAGAGAGATTTTAAAACGCTGCAAATACAAAATTCTACAAAATATTAAGATTTCAGAACAAACGAATTCTTTAAATGAAGTTAACAAAAATGGCGTTAAAGTTAATCGAGTTAATAATTAGTTAACTTTAAACAAAGTTAACATTTTACGTCTGAAGTTGTAGGTTAGGTTAGGTTAGGTTTTATTAACTCTATTTGAAGAATCCTTTATTTGTTGTTGTTTTTCTTTCTATTTTATTCCTGCAATGTTTTAAAACCTTTTTTTCTTTACGAACTTGACAGGGTGTCACATAAATTCGGTCTCATATTAAAATTTATTTTAAATTAAATATATAAAAGTAACACATAAAAATGTTCAAACTGATGTCTTGTTTTGGCGCCTTTTTATTGTTGAAGGTAGAAAAGGCGGAGGAAGAGGCTGAGGCCTTTTCTTCAGGAGTGTAACTCACTTCATATTAGCCATTGTGTGTTATTCTACCTGCAACAAAGAAAAAGGTGCCAAAGCAAGACATCAGTTTGAACATTTGTTTTAGTCTTAATGTATTACTTTTGTAACTTTAATTTAAAATAAATTTTAATATGAGACTGGACTTATGGAACACCCTGTATATATATATATATATATATATATATATATATATATGAAAGAAATTAATGAAATGGAACCTTTATTTTAATTTCCATTTATTTTATTTATTTTCTTATTATTTTCTTTTGTAAAAATTGAAATTAATTTGAAAGATTTTTGCCTGAAAATTTCTCCTGCTCCCAACGACATCTTCACATAACAATGTTTTGATTAGATTACTTGCCACTAAAATACAGGGTGATCCGATTAAAACGCAACCTAGTACAATACAATAACATTCTCTGGGTGGCGTTTTAATTGAATCACCCTGTATAAAATTAAACCTATATGGATGTCATTTATATCTTATGTAATATATTCTTTCTGAATAAAGGTTGTTTGTGTATATATATACATACATACTGTATATATTAATTTTCTGGATGAGCCGGGTGTGCCTGACTCTGTACGATGGAGATCGTAAGAAAGCAACTCGCTCCTCCATCGGGCCAGGCCTAGAGTTGGGCCACTAGCTTGACCTTCGTGTAACGAGGAACCGGCACACGGAACATTTCCCAGGTTTACAAGGTTATATAGGAGACAACAACAAAGAAAATGTCGTCGCCACTTTTCAAGTCGATCCAACAACTTCAACGAGAAAAGTCGCACAGGAAGTGGGTATTTTCAAATTTTCAGTAGCAAAAATATTGAAATTACAGGTGTACCACGAATCCACGATTACAAACCCATTTACTCTCAGTTCATATACGACATGATTATGATAAACGGCTGCAGTTTGCTGACACAGTGAGACAAAAGTTCAACAGTGATCCAGATTTCGTTCGAAAGATCAAATTTTCAGATGAATGTGAATTCGGTTTAACGAGTAAAGGAAACAAACACAACGTTCACTACTGGGCGGAAAAAAAATCGCAAAATAAGAATGAGTAAACCAGTCCATACCATTGAGACATCGAATCCCAGACCAGGACCGGTGCCTTTGAACCATACAGATAACGAGCTTGTACATCTCACACAGCAGATATGAGGCGCCCAGTGCTTCTCCTGATCACCAACTTTGCATGCGACGTATAATTCATAAAGCTTTTTCACACGAGAAGTCAACTTCCTTTTATACTGTTTTAACGTTAATGTCCCACAAATATAACAAAAACTGTCTGGCGAATTTTTGCACTCTCTAGGCATTGTAGCATAACATCAATAAAAACCTGTAAAATAAGAAAATAATAGATCAGTTTGCAATTTCACACAATATAGACGTTGTCGGTGAAATATACATAATTTGATAGCTGTTATTCAATAATACTCACTTATAGCACCGATTTATGATAAAATATGGCTGACAATTTTGTTTTAAATGATTAATGAAAGAAATTTTTCATAAAATCAAAGTGGAAACACAGAGCCGAACACCACCACCACAGCATATGCATGACTGAACAAAATGTAAAAGATGCGTTCAGAGAACCAGTGGTTCTCAAAATGATGCAATGAAATAGGGTCATTTTCATAAAATCGGTGGGTGATACAAATAAATGAGTGTTATTTTCACAATCTACGCATATAATTACTATAAAAATGACGATCTCATTACAGTTTTTTTTTCACTGTTGTACAGTGTAATTAGACCAAAGTTGTTGCACATAAAAAAGTACAAAAGCACAAAAAGAAGGAGTTTCTAAAGTCTATTTGTACAAAATCTGTAGTTTCTTATTATTTAACAGTGGGGTTTTTTATGTCTAAATCGTCACTGAAGCAGTTGATAGTGATAATTTGACTCTAATATTTAAATTCTTGTACTTGCTCTTTTGGTTCACCTTTCATTTTGAGACATTAAAATTAATGTCGTGGTTCTGCGAATATAAGTCGCAATTTTTATAAATAAAATACAAATGTAGGATAAAATATTAAAATTTAAAGGTTAAAAGCTAGAAGCAACTTCATTAAATACTAAAATAAAATCCCAAAGTGGATGATTTACTTACTTCCAAGTAAAATGTAAACGGAAATTGTTACAACCTTTGGAATTAAGAAGATTATAAATGCAAAGGATAAATAATGTATACAGTAATATTAAAAACAATTAAACCAATTCTAAATGATCAAATTATATTTTCTAAACGCGAAGGTTTAATTTTCAGTTTGGAGATATGAAAAGGACTGATAGTCATTTATAGTTGGTTTGATTTTGTGTATGTATAAGACTTATAACATCTTCAAATATGAATTGCTATTACATTTAAAGATTGGAGAAAACAACAGCATGACCGCGAATGCTCGAATGGGAAGGGCGTGAAAGTAGCCTAAGAGTAAGATAACTCAGTCCTTTATGTTTGTGTGTATTTTAAATTGACAGCCGGTGCAGCCAACAAAAGTAAGAGTGCATGCAGGACGCGTATATTTGTAAATCACACCCGAACATGAGTCCCGAATTCGATATTCTTCGTGTTTAAATGAGGATTTGATAGATTTCTTCTTAATAAAAATCAATTTAAAATTCATTTGGGAATAATGATTTAATAGTAATGACTTCAGTTTTGTTTCTATTTTATAAGAGATATACCCAATGAATGGTATGTTAAAATATTTTACGTCTTCCGGCAAGGTTGGTATTGCTGAACTTGGTCTATAAACATTATCTAAGAATTATTTTATGCAGTTCTGAATTAAAGGTTTTGGAAATATATTGTTACAAAAATATCTGTCAGGTATTTCAATTGCCTCTTCAAATTATTGTAATAAGATAAAATTTTATATGTCATACTCACTGATGTAGGGATGCTATAAATTTTAAACAACTTAGATAAAGAACTAAGAAAATTAGAGACAGATTCTACGACAGTTTTCTTGCTAGATTTGAAAGTTGCTCCGACATTTCATAATTAAGATATCTAAAAGGGAAAGGAAGTTGTTTATTTCACTTCTCACACTTTACTACTGAGGTAATCTAAAAACCTATCAGTAAAGTCAAATAAAACTTCTATAAAATTTAGGCTTGAACTGATAAGGGCAATCATTCACCAAATAGTCGTTCATGATGAGAGATAAAATGTTAATATTTTTGTCTCGTTTCGTAGTTGTTTCTGGTTTATAAAAGCCAGAATCTGTAAATTATCTCAAAGTGTAAGTAATACATGGCTCATTGGGCCAATTACTAAAATGATACAACCAAATCTTTTGCCTTCAAACGAAAATGTTAACGACTTTAGCAAACGTTTTTCGTCACCACATTGTTAAGGAAGAGACGATTCGGAAAAATGGTGCAGGAACTGTAATTAAGAATTGGAGATTTGGGAAAAAGCAAAAACACACACCACTTAACAGTACAACCTTTGTAAAGCATATACTGTAGATGGTTTCAGTGCAGTAACTGTGCTTTGTAAGATGCTTTATAAATTCAATATAGTGGCGCATGGTGAAACACTGTTAAGGGTTTTCCGAATGTAAAAAGTCCCCTTTTAGAGTCGGGACTAGGGCATGGCTAAGATTAATCAATTAATCAGTTAATCATTGTTTCGATTTAATCATTAATTAATCAAAAAATATTTTTAGAAAATGATGGGAAATGATTAATTTTCCTCATAATTTCACCATCATTTTACCTTAAATTTTGTAATGTATCATTTGAATTTGGCATTTTTTGCATGTATAAATTGTCTAATCCGCCCATGCCTGATTTCTTGAACTAAAGCAGCTAAATGTTTGAGCAAAATGTTTTCTTCGTTCTTGTCTCACGCAACAGAAACAATAAAGCTCTTTCTTACTCTTGTCAGACGTATTTAATTATTAATAATTTTAATCAATTAATCATTGATTAATTAGAAAATTTCATCATTCATCACTTTTTCCTAAAAACGATTAATTAACCATGCCCTAGTCGAGACTCCCTTGCTGAGTGTATTTTTGGGATTGTTCAACCTTCTTTGTAACAGTAAAGGTCATGTGACAGAAGGGGGCCTACAAGTTTTACGTGGGATTCGAACCACGGATCCATACATCTCTGGATGCAAAGGACGGTCACCCATCCAACTATTATCGACACTCACTATCGCTTAACTTCGCTGATTTATGGGAAACGGTGCTCCGACATGGCTACATTGTGGAGTCGACATTTTTGGGCAACACAAAAATAATTGTCTTACGCGTTCGGAATCTTCATTTAACTCGCGTCTTCCTTATGTCGATTGGCGAGTCACACTGATTAAAGACAACCCGGAATGAGCGTTAACATTAGGACAATTGAGGGGTCGCGTACCATAACCGCGAATGCGCCAAATCTCGATTTTTTGTTTTTTTCATTATATGGTTCAGTCAATCATATTCTTTCCTCTCCTAAATGGATTTTCGTGAAAACACACTAGAAATAGCATTTCTAAAAAAAAAAAATGTTCCATTTTTACTACTTAGAGATTTAAAACCATTTTTTAAAAAAATTTTATGCTTTGTAACAAATAGTGTTGTTCTAAAAAACAAATAAAAATAAACTTACTTATACTAGATTTTCATTGTTGAAATATGCATTAAAATAAAGAACACATTTTTTCCTTGATTATAAACTTTGTTTTTAATTAAATCTATTGAAAATAAAGCAGGTTACACGAGCGAGTTTCGACGTAAAAAAATTTTAATCTGTTTTTCTCAAAAGTGTGTTTCGGCGCATTCGCGGTTATAGTACGCGACCCCTCAATTTTCCTGGATAGTCTTCATAGAACGAGACTTACATCTGTGAGTAACAGGCAAATTGTGGAGGTATACTGAATATAATTTGTCTGTAGCTCAACCTAACATCGATTTTGCTATTTTTCATTGCTTGTATTTTTATTGTTTTCTATTTTTTCTAGTTTTTATTACTATTATTATTACTATTACTATAATCGAATGCCCTTTTGAGGGGGCACCTTCTCATGCCGTATATGTACACATTTTAACTGCAAACGACACACGGTATAATTAATGTAAAGAACGACGGGAGGTGCCTCATTTTTATTGCTCGTTTTCTCTCCTCTTCCTTTGCGGACACTTTTCTAAACAAGCATCGTTCTTTACATTAATTATACTGTGTGTCGTTTGCAGTTAAAAAAAAAATATATATATATATATATACAGAGAGAGAGAGAGATCGAATATCAGACATGCACACTCGTGATTTTGCATAATGTAAAAATACCCCCCCCCCCCACGAAACGAAACCACCACCTCTTGGGCGAGGGCGTTAACCATTAAACTACGAGTACGAAAGAAAATTGGAATAGAGTGGTGGTCATCAGCTCGAATGCAAAGGGTTAATACGTAAAACACCTTTGGGCGCGAAAGCGTTATGCGTTCCCTCAGTTAATGAAATATTCTCAAGGTTTTATTAATTTTTATCATGTCGTAATCCAATGGTTAGCGACCTCACCTCGTACTAAAGAGGTAGTGGGTTGGAAGCGTGGTTGAGGTATATACCTCGTAACCTCGTAGCAGTTCCGCTATATTATACTTCTATTTTAGGTATTTAAGATGAAACTTTGTTTTTCAGGTTTTTACTGAAAATAAAGTAAAAATATTAAATTTCTAATCTGTTTCCAGGTTTACCAAAGTTTCATTTCGTCACTTTTGATTTCTTATACTGAAAACTATAACAATACTCATAGGTAATAAGATCAATAAGATCAATAAGATCAATGCTTTGATTTAAAGGATATTTGTATAACTTTCCACATAAGTTAGTAAAATCAAATGTGCAAACAGCGGTATAAATTATTTACTCTGAAGGTTAAAGCATATTTGCAGCTACATTTCGCTCATACAATACGATTATACAGAAAATTTTAAATATAAATTTCGATTTACATTCGATGGGAGTTGGGGTGAGGGCGAGGGGTAGGTTTTTTTTTTTCCATTTCTATTTTTTTTTTGCTTAATATGTGGACTTTTTTAAGTAACTGTACTTTAAACAATTTTTAGTGTCTACTTTTTTATAATTATTTTTTATTTATTTATGTAGCTGCGTGGTTTGTTAGCGTATGTTTTATGTATAGTATCATGGTATCATCGCTCGTTTAAGACAAAAATCTTATGGAATATTTTACTGCTTATTGCAGTAATTGTATTGAGATCTTCCTGGACCTATCTTGAGCGTTGGACTCAAGATTAGTCCAACGCGTTGGCTCAAGATTGGAGTCAAGATAGCAGTCGTGAGCGTTGGACTCAAGATAGCAATCGTGTCTAATCAAAACTTGGCTAACTGCGAAGTAAAGGACTCGTAATGAGAGAGTTAAAGTCCTTTTTAAATAATACAAAACATAATGTCAGACTAAAAGATCATCAATTTGACTTTTAGTCACGCGAGTAGTACCAAATGTTCGATTAGTGAACCACTTCTATTTTGGTGTTAATTAACTGATCTTAGTAATTGTCGTATTGTGGTAACGAAACCAGCATTCAGTATTCAGATGGCATAACACCCCTCACTCACGCGATAACGACTTAGGAACTGTACCAGAAACAAAAAACGTGGACCTAATCCATATTTATGACGGATTAAATACGAGTAAAGTGACTTTAAATCTGTGAAACGCATCATATATAATTGTAAGAAATAAAAAAGCAGAATATAAACTTGCGTAAACATGTAAATAATAAAATAATTAAGGGAATACTCTAACAATATTAGGTGTACTTTTAGATGAGAAGCTCACCTTCAAAGGACGCATCAAACGCAACAAGTAAATTGTTAAACTTGGTGTGTGTATATATATATATATATATATATATATATATATATATATAATATAACTTCCTTAGTGATCGTCTGCAGGTCGTCAAAATTCAAGGTATATCATCATCAGAATCGGAAGTACGCAGCTCAGTACCACAAGGGACAGTACTGCCCCACTCCTGTTCATTATCATGCTAACAGACATAGACAGCGGAGTAAACAGCAATAGTATAGTAACATCCTTTGCAGACGATACAAAGATCAGCAGAAAAATCAGCGATGTACATGACGTGGAGGCCTTGCAGAGGGACACGAACAAAATATACAAATGGTCAGAAGACAACAACATGTCATTCAACGCCGAGAAATTTCAGCTCTTGAGATATGGTAGAAAAGAAGAACTTAAACAGACTGCATATTATGCTCCAGATAGACAGGAAATTCAGAGAAGCATGAAAGCGATTGATCTCGGGATAATAATGACAGATGATGCGAAATTCGAAACACAAAATCAGATAGCGATAAATAAAGCAAAAAGAGTCGCCGGACAGGTTCTAAGAACGTTCAAGAGAAGGGACAGGACAGTAATGATTCCCCTGCTAAAAACACTGATTATACCAAAACTTGAATACTGCTCAGTTTTGACGTCCCCATATAAAAAGGAAGAAACTAATAAACTAGAAGAAACGCAAAGGCATTTCACAGCCAAGATTGATGGCTGCAAAGAACTCAACTACTGGGAAAGACTACGTAAACTAAATCTGTACTCACTGGAAAGAAGAAGAGAGAGGTACATCATAATCTACATATGGAAAATGATCGAAAAACTGGTACCAAACCTAAAACTAAACCCAATTACCATTCAAACAACACTGGAAAATAGGAAAGGCAGAATGTGTAGTGTTGCCAAATTAAAAGCACGACGAGGGACCTCCTCAACCCTGAAGGAAAATAGCTTGGTTGTCAGGGGGCCAAGACTTTTCAACCAGCTTCCTAAGGACCTCAGAAACGTAACGGGGGTCAAAGTTGAAGTCTTCAAGAAAAGACTGGATGCCTGGCTCAGGACAGTACCAGATGAGCCGGGCGTGCCTGGCTATGTACGGTGGAGAGCGCAAGAAAGCAACTCGTTCCTCCACCATGCCAGACCTAGAGGCGGGGCCGCCAGCTTGACCTCCGTGTGAAGAGAGACCAACACACGAAACAACATAAGGTTCATAAGGTATATATATATATATATATATATTAGGGTGGCCCTTATTTTGTCACTTTTTATTTTTTTCTTTCTCACCCCTTCATTAGATGCTTCCTTTTAAGAAAGTTTTTCATGCAAAATTTTCTAGCGTTTGGACAATATTTAGTGTGTGCTCAAGCTGTCCGAAATTTTAAGCATCCTAACTCCGTAGTTGCCTTTTATAATACATTACGAATTCATTCACACTCAAATCCAGTATTCATTTAATATAAAAAAGTTGTACAATTAGTATTTATTAATATATTTCTAACAACAAGCTTGGTTGCTATTAAAATTTTACTTAATTTTGTGAACTAGATGTATAAAATTAACAATCTTTACAAACAGGGTGTTTCAGGAGGAAAGGTCAATACTTCGGGAGGTGATAGTATCGGTCATTGTGAGAAAAAAAGTTCATATGAATATGTGTCTAATTCTGAATGGTTACGGAGATAGAGCCGTTTGAATCCGATGCTCGATCAGCTCTTCCTCCCCCTTCCCTCCCCTATAACCTTGAACCATGTAAGCTGTAATGTAAGCATGTAACATAAGCCAATCGACAGCTGACTGTTGTGAGTGACATTGTTTGGTGTTTGAAGCAGTGTTAAGAATGCCACACACCTTCATACATGCCGAATATGCAGATATGGTGTATGTCTGCGGTTTTGCGATGGAAGTGCAACAGCTGCTTTTGCAGAATATCGTCATCGGTTTCCGAACCGCAGAATTCCGGATCGAAGAGTGTTTACCAGGGTTTTCAACACGTTGCGTGAGATTGGTACACTTCCCAGCGCTCATGTTTCATCTGAACGTGAAGGTCAACAGGATGTGAATGAAGTGGAAAAGATTCTTCAGTTGGTAGAACGTAGTCCTACTACTAGCTCACGAAGAATTTTACGCGTCTCGGTGTACCACACACAAGTGTATGGCGAACATTACGTGAGGAAGGCTTGCATCCATATCATGTACAGCGTGTACAACACCTTCAACCAGGAGACGCTGCCATGCGACTGGAATTTTGTCATTGGTTAAATGCTAATCGCCGATTGCTTCGATTAATACTGTTCTCCGATGAAGCTACTTTCACCCGTGACGGTATCAACAACACTCGTAACTCTCATCGGTGGTCGGACGAAAATCCAAATGCCATTGTGGAAACAAATTTTCAACATCGCTTCTCTGCCAATGTGTGGTGCGGTATCATCGATGATCAGCTGATTGGCCCTGTTACTTTAGAGAATCGTCTTACAGGACAAAGTTACCTAGAATTTCTGCAAAATGAATTGCCAGGACTATTGGAGGATGTTCCTTTGGCTACACGCGCTGGTATGTACTTTCAGCATGACGGAGCTCCTCCACATTCTACCCGTCTGGTGATGGAATACCTAAATCAAACTTTCCCTGGTCGATGGATCGGCCGCGATGGTCCCATTCAATGGCCACCAAGGTCTCCAGACCTCTCTCCGTTAGATTATTGTTTGTGGGGGTGGATGAAAAGTCAAGTTTACAAAAGAAAGGTGGATACACTAGACGAATTGCTCGCGCGCATTTTGGATGCTGCTGTCCGCATAAAGGAACGTCAAGATCAACTCATACGAACAACACGAGATCTTCGCACACGAGTTGCAAAGTGCATTGAGGTTGACGGTGGGATTTTCTAAAACGTATTGTAAACTGTAACAAATTTGTAATTTCTGTATCTGATACCATTCAAAATGCCAATGTTTAAACATTAAATGTTAGAAACAGTAATTGGTTTCTCTTTCTTGATTACCATTAACAATGATTTTGTATTTGTAGATTCAAACAGCTCTATCTCCGTAACCATTCAGAATTAGACACATGTTCATATTAACTTTTTTTCTCACAATGACCGATACTATCACCTCCCGAAGTATTGCCCTTTCCTCCTGAAACACCCTGTATATAGTGGGTACGACCTGCTACCCTGGAACATCATCCCAATGCAGTTCTGCGGCGATGGGACTCAAAATAATGTGATTTGAGCTGGGCACGACTTTGCAGATAATCAAATTTAGCTTATTAGATCCCCATATCATTTGCAAAGCCCCATCGTTTTTTTATTTATTTATTTCATTCAATTAATAAAAGATTTTTAAACAAAAAACTTTTATTAGAATTAAAGGTGATAAGAAATTTAACTGAAAAGTTAGCACAACACAACCCTTATTTAAAGGTTGCAAGAAGAGTCTGATATGTATTTTAGAATGGTATCCTTCTTGGAATCGGGATACTTCTTCCGATGCTCTTGGACAATTTGAACGACAAACTGGGACTGTTCTTCGTTCTTGCTGAGTAGTCTATTATATTCCTGCATCAATGCAACTCCCCTTTCAGCAGTGTCATTCACTACTCGAAGATCTTTCACCACTGCTTCTGCCAGTAGGTACTTAGGGTTTTCAATACACATCTCTGGATTATCACGCAAGAATTCGACTTCAAGCCCTAGAAGAGTGAACAAAACCTTCGTTCTAGCAGACACGAAGTCGCTGAGTTTTTTACCTTGGATGTCACTCTTATTCAGATGAATTCGTTTTGGTGCGTCATGTTGTCCTTCTCGTTGTAGATTCTTAATCTTAACCATAGCCCTTTTTTCTTGCAAATCCAAGTCTCTGTCAAAGAAGGCAAGGCCCACCAAATCTTCACTCAAGTACCATAAGTGAGCAAGGATATTACTGAGAGCTCCTTTTGCTGCAGGTGTGTCGCAG
This sequence comes from Bathynomus jamesi, assembly GCA_023014485.1. Classification (NCBI taxonomy): domain Eukaryota; kingdom Metazoa; phylum Arthropoda; class Malacostraca; order Isopoda; family Cirolanidae; genus Bathynomus; species Bathynomus jamesi. The sequence goes on from JAJOZX010011186.1 coordinate 64,091, forward strand.
AGAAACTCTGTTGATGTTGTATTCCCCAACGTTCTGACCGGAAGCACTGATCACTGACGCGATGGTAAAGACCGCATCACGGTCACTAGTTTTAGTGCGATCCAACGACGAAAAACTTCTGGATGGAGGATATTCTTGCGGCCTCTTTTTGGATGAGGTGATGACACTACGACTCCTCCAACAGCTATCACCTGTGGAAGATGAAGAAGATTCCAGGACGATTTTTATGTTAAGTACGAGATTCTCTATTTCATGTCTCTTCTTAAATTCATCATTCCGAATTCGCTTCTTCGTAGCTGCTTCCTCCTTTTTAGCCAAAGTCATATCAATTCCAGCAATGGAGCCTCTTCTGCTCTTCTCTCTTTGTGCCAAAAGGAATGCTTTATCCTCCTCATTCGTCATCAACACCATAGCATTTTGATGAGCAACGTCGAAAAGGTCATCAAAGCAGGATTTCAGCTCTTCTTCTTTCTTCCTTTGTGCATCCGTCTTCCGGGACTGATTTTTTTCAAAAGATCCCACTTCTTCATCAGACTCTCCAACTGTTTCACCGCATGTTGAACTGGCCGCAGTGGAATCGTCGCCACCTTCCAAAAAGTCTCCACTTCCGCTATCGTCAACTGAGCAGCCTTGTGCTTATTCTTAATCGACTGAAGCAAATGTAGATAGTACCTCATAACATCCCCATTACTTGCAATTTTGCACCTGATAAACAATTTTGAGTATGTTCAAGCAAATAAACCGTATGTTTTTTTCAAGTTCCACTAGCCATCATAACAAAATCTTTATACCTTGATAAAAAAGAGCGTAATGTCGTTTAGCATATAAGAACATAAGATCATCGCTACTATTTGTTTCAAATTAACCATATATAATATGGCAAGTCATATAATACGCAAATTCTACCAATAACCCATCACGCCTATTTGATAATATATGAGAGAGTCGAGAGAGAAAGTTTGAAGTCCTTGAGCACACCCTATATATACTTATATCTCGCTAAAATTTTGTGGGTGTTATTTTCTAGTGACATAGAATCCAACTGAAGGGTGAGAGGAAAAAAAATCCTAACTTAAAATTTTAGCACCATTAAGGGCCACCCTATATATATATATATATATATATATATATATATATATATATATATATATAAGCAAACAACCACAGAGAAAAGGAAACACGAAGTCCGAGCGCTTTCGTGATATATTCACATTATCAAGGAGAAACAAAAAATATTTTTTGTTTCTCCTTGATAATGTGAATATATCACGAAAGCGCTCGGACTTCGTGTTTCCTTTTCCCTGTGGTTGTTTGCTTATTAATAAGATCACGTGTTATTCTGTGATTTTAGTGCATATATATATAATATAATATATACACACACACACACCACACACACATATATATATATATATATATATATATATATATATAATATATAATATATATATATATATATAATATATAATATATATATATATATATATATATAATATATATATATATTAAAATTTATATTTGTGAATCTGTATCAGAACCACTGTACCACTGTACGCCCTTACATAACATAGCAATTAGGGAAAATACAGCATAAGGAAGGACATCATTAAATGTATTGTATCAAATATTGTGAGAATGATATCGGGTGTTTAAACAATGGTGACCCCTCAAATCCCTTCTTTATATCCTTAAAATTTATTAAGCTAAAGGACTCGCGTAAGATAAATATCCCCTCACGTACGCATAAAATATTTTATAATGATACTCCTATGTTAATTAGGCAAGTCACATCAAACAAACAGGTAAACGTTCAATAAATCTAAGAGATCAGAACCATTATTTCTAAAACCTTGAAATCACACTCGAAATATCAACAAAATCTCTCTCATACGAATGAGTTCACGTTTAGAATAATCAAGAAACAAAAAACAAAATGGTTCTCGTACAAATTTTTGTATTCATTTGAAAAATAAAATTTTCATTAATTTCAATGTTGTTGCCGCATTCCGTTTTCTTCATTGGTCATAAAACCTTTAAAGAAAATGAGTTTGATGTTTTTAATTCCCGTTTTATTCAACATTAGAATAATCTCAACACAAACTCTTTAGGTTCTACAACCATTATTTATTTCATTTTAATTCACTGTACTATAATTAAATAGCAGTTCAAGTAGGTTTTTAAGTCATTTTAGTGAAAAACTAATCCCACGTATTGTAGACATATCACAACCCAGCGTTTAGGTAATGAATGGTAGTAATACAGGGTGTTCATAATGTCACGCGGGTGAATATACATGTACACTTAACCATATTCATTTGCGAGACTTTGGGAACACCCTGTACTATGGAAACCACTTGAAATACTATGGCTCCATGGCAGTACTTACACATTTATATTCTCTATTTATGTTTTGAAAAATAAACAATTATTATTATTATTATTATTATTATTATTATTATTATTTTGATTTTATTATTATTATTATTATTATTATTATTATTATTATTATTGTTGTTATTATTATTACGTGTTCTTTAATATTAGTTCATTAATATGTGGACTTATTCTAAGGTTTTCATATAATTTTGAGTATCGGATTTAATTTTTGAATTTTGGTCTAAGACTGAGAGAAGTTATCTTAAGGAATAATTATGGCCACGAAATTTCTCCCAACTGATGCCATCGGTGTATGAAGTGTGGTTTCTTTCATAGTGATATCCATTCAAATTCGATGAATGGCAGTATCCATATTCTTCGAACAACTTCCAGCTGCATATATGTCGTTGTCTTGTTCCTTCGTTGAAAACATTTTACGTTGTGAATGGAAAATGAATCTCCGGCATCCGGGCATTGCCTGAATATTCTCCTAAATCCAGAAGGTATTTGGATGTTATGTCTCCGATGTAAAAGTGCTCGTACTTGGCCCAACGCTTTTTTCCCTCGAAGTCCTCCAGCTCCACCCTCAATTACATCAGAGTGTCACTAACAAGGGCGTGAATGTTATTCAGTCCCAACCAAAATTCTCCCTTCAGGTTTCCGAAACCAAGTTGGTACTCCACCCACTTCCGGAAAAAGTTTTCTCTCTCTGGAAGAGCCTCTCGATGTTGAATCACCGTCCATCCACCTCCGTCAGTAGTTTGGTCGCAAAAAACAGAAACCGGTCGGTTTTCAATAGTGAAAGGGTACACTGTTCGAATCCCAGACTTCTTGTCACCAACGTTTAAAATATCTTCACAATTACGAGGACGTTTGGGAATTTCAATGAAGTTGATGGTTCGCTTTTCGACTGAATGCAACTGACTTTTGTTGAGCCTTCCCAAAGCATGGAGGAGCTTATTCGTAAAAGATTTCGTAGTGAGTATCTGCATCCAGAGATGCAAATACCACATTCGTTATTTGCATCCGAAAAAATGTATGTCCTTGGCCTCGAGCCTTTGAAAAATTTGTCCTCGGCCTCGTCCCCATGCTTGATATATATATATATATATATATATAAATGAAAACGGCGTTTTAAGTTATGGTACTTCCTCAAATTTCGTAATTAATATATTTTGGTTTTTGGTCCTTTTCAGGGGATTCGGGCAATGCCGGGGACTCATTCAGTTATCACAGCGAAGAAATATTTTCAACGAAAGATCAAGACAACGACATGGCACAAGAACGAACAACGAACACAAGATTTGCAAAAGAATTTTCTGGTGAATGGTGGACCAAAAATTGCAACCACTCCAATTTAAATGGGTATCAGTACGATGGAGACCACACTTACGGCGCTGATGGCATCAATTGGTATCATATTCGTGGGTTCTACCTCAATTGTATACTATAAAATTTAACTCATTATCTTTTGCTACAAATCTCAGACATCCATTACCCTACATCTTCGAAATAATAAAAACTTACATACATACATACATACATACATACATACATACATACAGTACATTAACAAATCTCTTTTCCCAATGGATTGAGGTGTTGAGGTGAGAAGGCAGGAATACTTCGGATGCGAAAGACAGAAGCGGCTCTCTGTACGTCGTGCGTGTACTCTAAATAGAATTAGATGTTTCTTTAGACGTTTCAGTGAAACAATTTTGAAAATGTTGCAGTATCTAATGCGTAAACGCTTCACTGTGAAGTCCAACATTTGTTTAGACATTACAGTAAGTCAAATGAAACGTCTAAATTGTCCCAATTTTTTAAACAATTGAAAAGACTAATGTGAAATGTCTAATGAATTGCCTAACAATGAAATGTCTAATAATGAAAAGTCTCATGCATAAAAGTTTAAAAACTTTAAGTATAAGTTTAAGTTTATATAAAAAGAATTGGTTCACAGGATTACTCTTAAAAACTTATGACTTTCAATTTATATCAATTTCTTCTTGTAATTCACTTTGTATCCCTCTCAAGGACCTTCCTGTAATTTATATTATCAAAGCCATTAATCTTCTTTAAATATTCGAATTAGTTCTCCTATAAATCGACATTTTTCAAACCATCTATCGATGATTTAGATAATTTTTCCTCATATACAGGGTGTCCCAAAAAAACTATATACTCTTTATAGCATCATATATTTTATAATTTAAAAAACCAAACAATATATTGTTATAGCAATTGCCAATGAAAGGTAAATTAGTAATCTAAATGAACAAAATGTTATAGCGAGTTGTTTGCATATAAAATTTAATTAACTACGTCAAGTGCTCAAAATGTTCTCCGGCGGCATGAATGCACTTTCAATACAACAAAATCGTGTGGTCTGATGAAGCTACCTTCAAGCTGAATGGCACAGTAAATCGACACAACTGCAGGTACTGGTCACTTGATAATCCACACGTTTATGTGGATAAACATGTTAATTTACCAGGATTAACAGCATGGTGTGGTTTATCATCCAGGGGTTTGGTTGGACCATTTTTCTTTAATGGGACAGTTACCGGTGCCGCATATCTCGACATGCTGCGGACAGAAATTATACCTGCAGTTCGGAAGTTGTTTGGAAACGACGACTTTTACTTTCAACAAGATGGAGCCCCCCTCATTATTATTGTGATGTCAGAAGGTACCTCGATGAAACATTGCCTAACCGTTGGATAGGACGAAGAGGAAGCGTTGAGTATCCTCCACGTTCACCGGACTTGACTCCACTTGATTTTTACTTGTGGGGCTACCTGAAGGATGCAGTTTATGGTACAAGACCTGCAACACTCGAACACCTTAAGGATGCAATTAGGGAAAAGTGCGGGACCATCACAGCATCCCCATTAGTCCATGTCTGCGAATCAGTTAGTCGACGCATTCAAAAGTGCATTCATGCCGCCGGAGAACATTTTGAGCACTTGGCGTAGTTAATTAAATTTTATATGCAAACAACTCGCTATAACATTTTTGATCACTTAGATTACTAATTTACCTTTCATTGGCAATTGCTATAACAATATATTGTTGTTTTTTTTTTAAATTATAAAATATATGATGCTATACAGAGTATATAATTTTTTTTTGGGACACCCTGTATTTTACTTCTCAGTTCTGGATTCATTTTGGTCACTCTAACCTGAACCATTTCTAACTTAGCGTCTTTTCTCAAGTATACGTTCTCTAACTTAGAGATTGAACCTAGGATAGGCCCACTCTATATCAAGGGGCTTAGGCCTACGGCTAGGCTCAGGGTCACAGGTTGGTTCTTAATCTTCAAACAGTTTACTCGCCAAGGTCTAGCCAAGTAATAAAATTAATAAACGCATGAAACACACTTTAAAAACCTAAGCCTACATGGAATAAATCAATAAATGCACACATATAATAACCGTTTTTTCCTCTTTTTCAGACAGCCTATAAATACGAACGCTAAATAAATTGCGTCACAATTTCAAAATATTTTTAATCACAATGCGCATGCGTCTAGACGCAAAGAATAGAAATTTAACTTATTATACAAATGAAATGTTTAATTTCTACACTTTTTATGTGTAAAGCATTTAAACACCGTTTTCAGATATCTGAAATATATAGCAAACATTTCAAAATAGCTATTATTCATTTCAGTTCAGAAAGCCAAGTTCATTATGAGATGTCGAGTAGACATTTCATATATTTAATCAAACGTCTCGTACCATTTAGAGTGTGGTGGCACTTCCAAGATTAAAATCTTTATTACAGACGTGAAAAATATTAGTGAGTATTGAAGAACGAATTACTTCATTAAGAGAAAAGATTAACTTGAAGATAATTTAGTGTTTAACACATTAAAAAATGTAGGTATTAAAGGATATGTAAAACTCTGCTCCTATCCAGTTTCTAGTAAACAGACAAGTGTTCACGCTTTCTCCTGTAGTTCCTTAATAAGCTCTTCTATGCTACATTTGGTCTGTGTTTGTATTCTTTTGGACGAAATAGATATAAAGTTTTATATTAGATTTAATGTAAAATATCCATTAAAATTTACCTTTAAATATTTGGGTTAAAAATGTTTTAAGAAGAAATATTTATTTTCAGAGACATTTGCATTTTATATCATGTAAACGTTTCACCTCATATTATTCCATGTTAATTCTCACATCAAAATTATAAAAACATTTTTATTTATTCTTAAAAGTTTCTACCATTAAAATAATAAAAAATTTCATCTTTCATAAAATATTTATTATTATTATTATTGTTATTATTATTAAAAATGGCAAATTAGTAACATTCTTTATGAGACATTTTTCACAAATATTTGATGATATCTCAGATTTATCCTAATTACATTTAATTTCGGAATTTTGGTCTGAGGCTCAGAGACGTTTTCTTTAAGGAGTATCCATGGCCACGAAAACCATGCCAAATGATGCCTTCACCGAGGGAAGTGTGGTTTCCTTCGTGCTGATACCCATTTAAGTTGGAAAGGTGGCAAGCTTTGTACACCATGCACCACGAAATTTCTCTGCACACCTTCTCTTCAAATCTATGTCGTTGTCTTGATCTTTTGTTGAAAACTTTGACCGTGTGAATGGAAAATGAATCTTCGGCATTGCCTGAATATTCTCCTAAATCCAGTAGGTATTTGATGTTATGTCTCCGACGTGAAAGTGTTCGTACTTGGCCCAACGCTTTTTTCCCTCGAATTCTTCAAGGTCCACCCTCAATTCCATCAGAGTGTTACTAACGAGAGCGTGAATATTATCGAGGCCGAGCCAAAATTCTCCTTCAGGTTTCCGAAACCAAGTTGGTACTCCATCCACTTCCGAAAGAAATTTTCTCTCTCTGGAAGAGCCTCTCGATGTTGAATCACTGTCCATCCACCTCCGTCATTAGTTTTGATCGCACAAACAGAAATGGGTCGGTTTTCAATACTGAAAGGGTACACTGTTCGAATCCCGGATTCTTTGTCACCAACGTTAAAAATTTCTGACAATTACGAGGATGTTTGGGAATTTAATAAAGTTGGCGGTCCGCTTTTCGAATGAATGAAATTGACTTTTCATTTCGAGCAAGAAAGAATTCTTTACGGAGTTCTACAAAGCGCCAGAGTTTGAGACAAGCAAAAAGGAGAGAATCCAATCTCTTCAAAAAGGTTGTAAAGTCCTGTCATCTTAGAGTCAATACTGTCTCCATAAGAGACTTTGTTCAATAAAGCAAAGATCATCAAAGTTATCAGAGGGTTTGATTCAACCATCGTTTTTCTTGTTGTTGAATCTGCTGTTCAAATGACTTCTAGTAGCTACTCTTGAAAAACCTTCTCTTTTATACATTTGTATCCGCACTATCATTCGTCTATATCTCTCGAAACATCCGTAATTTTTGGGGCGTACCTAAGTCTAGATTATTTCTCTTTCTTTTTTAGCACATTTTTGAAATCCAAATGCGATCGTTTTAAAAGGAAATTACTCACGACAGAGGCATTCTCATTTATGGCTTTGATTTTCCTCTTCTGGTTAATAATCTCATTTAAGACAAAGTTGAATTTCTTATAGTGAATTTGGTCTTATATATTGTTTTAGATTAGGTTCTGTCCTTTTAAGCTTTTTAATTAAATTCAAAGTCGTATAAGAGTTTTAACGTTTTAATTTATTTACTTGCATCAAATGAGACTTTAATTGATTCTCGTAAAGTGAGATTTCTCCATTTATGAAGTTCTCACGCTCGAATGAAAGGCGACATATTGTTCCTTTTTCATTGTATGTATAATGTTCGTAAATGTTGTGACGAAACAAATGTCGTACTATTTATATTAAGTTTGTATCTTATTTCCTCTTTTTAATTTTTTCTTTCTATTCTTCATTTTATTCATTATAGTTTCTTCGTATTTTATTTAAAATTAGTTACCTGTATAAAGGAGTTACCTGCATAAAAAGCGGTTTCTCTAAAAGCACATCTTCTATCATTTGTTATTAAACCTGTGATAAGTCGTGGGTAAATATTTCTCTCTCTCTCTCTCTCTCTCTCTCTCTCTCTCTCTCTCTCTCTCTCTCTCTCTATATATATATTATAATATATATATATATATATATATATATACCTCGTTAACCTCGTTGATGTTCGGTGTATTGGTCTTTCTTCACACGAAGGTCAAGCTGGTGGCCCCGCCTAGGCCTGGCTTGGTGGAGGAGCGAGTTGCTTTCTTGCGCGCTACACCGCACATACGTACGCCTGACTCATCTGATACCGTCTTGAGCCAGACATTTTAGCTTCTCTTGAAGACTTCAACTTTGATCCCTGTAACGTTTCTCAGGTCCTTTGGAATCTGGTTAAAAGCCTTGGGCCCCTGACAGCCAAGCTATTTTCGTTCAGTGTTGAAGAGGTCCCTTGTCGGGCCTTTAATTTTGGAACACTACACATTCTGCCAATGGTAATTGGGTTTAGTTTTAGGTTTGGTACCAGTTTTTCGATCATTTTCCGTCTACCTCTCTGTTCTTCTTTCCAGAGAATACAGATTTAGCTTACGTAGTCTTTCCCAGTAGTTCAGTTCTTTGCAGCCATCAATTTTAGCTGTGAAATGTCCCTGAGTTTCTTCTAGTTTATTAGTTTCTTCCTTTTTATATGGGGACGTCAAGACGGAGTAGTATTCAAGTTTTGGTATGATCAGTGTTTTCAGCAGGGGAATCACTACTGTCTTGTCACTTCTTTTGAACGTTCTTAGTACCTGTCCCGCGACTCTTTTTGCTTTGTTTATCGCTATCTGATCTTGATCGCATCATCGGTTATTACATTATAACCCCCAAATCGGTCGCCTTCGTGCTTCTCTGAATTTCCAGTCTATTTGGAGCATAATATGCAGTCTAAGTTCTTCATTTCTACCCTATCTCAAGAGCTAAAATTTGTCGGTGTTAAATGTTATGTTGTTGTCTTCTGATCATTTGTATATTTTGTTTGTGCCCCTCTGCAAAGCCTCCACTTCATTTGCATCGCTGATTTTTCTGCTGATCTTTGTATCGTCCGCAAAGGGTGTTACTATACTGTTGCTCTTTACTTCACTGTCTATGTCTGTTAGCATGATAATGAACAAGAGTGGAGCCAGTACTGTACCTTGTGGTACTGAGCTGCGTACTCTGAGGAAGTTGTAGATCCATTTTCCCACTTTGCCTGTTATTCCCATATATTTAATTTTATGTGCTATTATACCGTGATCACATTTGTCGAAAGCTTTAGGAAAATCCGTGTATATGACATCGTAGTTGTCATTGCCTTCCAGTGCATCTAGGATATTGTTATAGTGTTCTATAAGTTGTGAAAGGCATGATCTTTCTGATCGGAATCCGTGCTGATTTTCGTTGAATCTTTCCAGTGTCTCCAAGAAATCACAGATTTTCTCTCTAACTATTCTTTCAAATACTTTGGTGAGGTGGGACGTCAATGACACTGGTCTATAGTTCTTTGCTTGAGATCTATCCTCTCCTTTATATATAGGGACAATGTTTGCTCTTTTCACGATGCTCGGTATTTTATAGTGTCTAGCGATCTTCTCCATATCCAGTATAAGGGTGTAGCTATTTCATTTTTACAGTTTTTAATAATAATGAGTCTCCAGTTGTTGGGACCTGCAGCTGAATGTGATTTCATTTGTCCTATAGCTCTCGCTACATCTTCTGGAGTAAAATCAAAGCCTGTTATACACTCTCCTTGCAATTCCTTTTCAAAGAATGCATCTATGTCAGTTATCGCTTTGTCACTTTTTGGGGTACTGAAGACTGATTCATACTGGGCTCTCACTGTTTCAGATATTTCTTTTAGGTCGAGAGTTAGTTCATTATTTCTTTTCATTAAGGGCCCGATAGCGGCGCGCGTCTTTGTTTTCTTTTTATCATAGCTATTGAAGTATTATTGAGAGTCCCTATGATTACTATCCCCAAGAAACCGAGAGCCACCAAGTGTTCAGAATTTTGAACCATAAGTTTGGTCAGCCATGCATCAAAAATAATGCTAAGGATACTAACCAGAAGACTAACGAACAGAGCTGAGCAGTACATTGGAGAGGATCAGTTTGGATTTAGGTAGAAATGCGGAACAAGAGAAGCTATTGGTATTATGAGAATGATGGGAGAGAGAGTGCTGGAACATGATCAGGAAATGTTTGTTTGTTTTATTGACTTTGAAAAAGCTTTTGACAGAGTCCAATGGAGGAAACTAATGGAAATATTGAAGAATATTAATGTTGACTGGAGGAACCGTAGGCTGATAAAAATCTATATCTTGGACAGACTGTGAATGTTAGAGTTGCAGGAGGAGAATCGGAGCCTGGATTGGTTGGGAGAGGGTCAGGCAAGGATGCTCCCTGTCCCCCGTGTTATTTAACATCTATGCGGAAGCAATGATAACACTGGCCACAAAATGAAACTTTGTTTTCTCATCACAAACATGATCACACTTTCTTAATGCATTTTTCGCGCTGATTCCGAATCTGGTTTTATGTTTTTTCTAGCACGTATAGTTATATATATACACTGGTTTTGATATTTTTAAGTTTTTGATATTGCTATAAGAAAATTTATGGATGTATAGATCACACTTAGGAATGCTAAACAACAAATACATCATATACCTTATTCAATGTACTTATAAATAAAGAATATATACTTATTTTATTAAAAGCGCTGTGAGTGTGATTTCCTTTTGTAAATTTGGCCTGGATTGTCACGATACAGCATCCAACAATGGTCCGCCATCATGCTTTCATTCCAATATCCTTGGTAGCGCTTCTCCATCATCTGAATATCTTGATGGAAGCGCTCTCCTTGCTCGTCACTCACTGCACCAAGGTTTTCAGGAAAGAAATCTAAGTGGGAATGCAGGAAGTGAATTTTTAACGACATTCGACACTCCATTTCTTTGAAGGCATCAAGGAGGTTCTTGACTCCATCCTTATACGTAGGTGACTTGTTGCTTCCAAGAAAGTTTTCACATATCCATTTGAACGCCAGCCAAGCCTTCAATTCCAGCGGACTTAGGACTTTTTCAAATTCAGTGTCATTCAAACCTCCCTTATTTGTGGCCCAACAAAATTCCTTCCTTCAATTTTGCTGCAGTAACCTTCGGAAATTTCCTTGAAAGGTATTGGAACCCTTCAGAATTGACTTTACCCATTGCTTTAACAAAATTCTTCATTAAACCAAGTTTAATGTGAAGAGGTGGCAGATAGATCTTTTGGGGATCCACTAAAGGGACAGACTGGACATTGCTTATCCCTGGGACATACGTATACCTAAGTGGCCAGTCACTTTTGGTGTAATGTTCTATAGTGGCGCGACTGTCCCACAGGCAAAGGAAACAACAAAATTTTGTGAATCGTGACTGCATACCCATAAGCATTCCTATAACTTTTAGATCTCCACAAACATTCCATTGATGACTGTCGTATTTGATTGCCTTAAGTAGTATATCCATATTGTCATATGTCTCTTTTAGATGGACGGAATGGGCAATGGGGATGGACGGCATTATATTACCATTATGCAAAAGAACTGCTTTCAGGCTTCTCTGCGACGAATCAATAAAGAGGCGCCACTCAGATGCCACATACGTCTGAGATATGGCTGTAAATAGTCCATTGATGTCATGGCAATAACAGAGAGGACCGTCTACTGAAAAGAATGCTGTTAATTCAAAATTCCGCTTTCGGTAGTAACTAATACGAACATTGTTCTCAAGTAAATTGTTCTCCTTTAGTCTTGAGGCGAGAAGCTCTGATTTCTCTTTAGACAGCGATAAGTCTCTAACAAGATCATTCAACTGTCCTTGGGTTAACTTTTTAGGCTCTAAATGTCTACCTTCAAAAGTGTACTCTGGTTCTGTAGATGGTCCGGAAACGCCAGTTGCACCTTCATCACTTTCCATGTCATCTATGATAGAATCTAGCCTATCACTTGGGGGAATTGGAATGGGCAATGTTTCATCATGTTTTACTGGTCTACGTGCTGAATCCAAGTGTGGATATACAATCTGGTGTTTGTTCTTTGCAGAAAACCCCATTAAGTTCACACTACAAAAATAACAGTCTTCATGATGATCTCTCGGCTCCCTCCATATCATAGGTATGGCAAATGGCATTGAAGCTTTCTTTTTGTTAAGCCAATCACGTAATCCATTTGAACAGCCAGAACAGATTTGATGTGGCGCCCATGGTTTATCTTGGTCACCTAGATGGCAACCAAAGTATAGCTTGTATATTTTCTTAATGTCGGTTGTAATACTTCGTCGCTGTGTTTTAGTTGTCAACTGGCCGCATACGAAACAGAACTTGTCGGGGTCATTCTTACATTGTCGAGGCATGTTGACTGACCTGAGCAAACTATAAATTTAAAAAAAATGTACACCAACTTGACACAACAAGTTCTTGGACTGGACTGATCTTTTGACACACAAAGCACGGCGTTGTTGCCTGAATCACAATGCTGCTAGACGTAAAAGCTCACACCTGAAATACATAAGATGTATAATTAAGATAATTGAAATAAATAAGATGAATAAACTAAAAAAACACAATCAAATGTTGAAATATTAGTATTTTGCCTATTTAAAATGGTTAAATCTGTGTAGTTATATATATGCCTTCATCTTGAAAACTATACGTGCTAGAAAAGATCTGAATGCAGTTTTGGAATCAGCATGAAAAGTGCTATCCAGCCACCACAAATTTTACTCTGATGAAAAATCTTTGTTGACCAGTGTAATAGAAGCACTCTCAGATCTGGAAGAGGGAATCAGAGTGGGAGGTAAATTGGTAAAATCTGTAAGGTTTGCAGATGACAAGGCATTTGTTTGTAGTACTTGAGGAAGGACTGCAAAGAATGGTCAATAGCTTGACAACAACGGCGGAAGAATTCGGAATGAGAATTAATGAGACCACGACAAGGGTAATGAAAATTGAAGAAGGAAAGGAGCACAAATGAACCTAACGATAGGAAATCGGACCTTAGAAGAAGCTGAGCAGTTTAAATATCTGGGAAGTTTATTAACCAACAATGGAGATTGCAATAAGGAAGTAAGATCTAGAATTGGTATGAGTAAGGTAGCTTTTGAGAGAGAGAAAAGACTACTTACAGGTAAACTCAACTTTAGTAAAAAGCTTGATATGGAGTGTGGTACTGTATGGAGCAGAAATATGGACACTGAAAACAACTAAAAAGAAACTCCTGGAAAGTTTTGAAATGTGGATTTGGAGAAGAAAGCTAAAGATAAGCTGGAGGGAACACTAAAGTAATGAGGAAGTAGTGTAACAGGTGAGGAGGAAAGAAGACTCATCAAGGTGATAAGAGAAAGACAGAAGAAATGGATCGGACACGTGTTGAGAGGAGAAGGATTGTTGAAGGAGGTGATAGAGGTAGATATGAAGGTAGAAGGCCGAGGGGAAGAAAAAGGAAAGCAGTGCTGGATGATTTGAAGGCAGGCAGGAGCTATCATGAGATGAAAAGGATAACTCAGGATAGAACACTTTGGCGGGACACATGAGTTGGACCTGCCTGATAGGCAGAACACGATGGATGGATGGATTGAAGTATTTTGGATTTTCTTTTATTGCTTCTACGGCCTTTTCCTCTTCCCTCTCTGTATGGTCCTTAATCAGGGTTTGTATTTCCCTATCGATACCCTCCAGTGTTTCTTGTATTACCTTACTGGCATTGTTATCTCCGCAGTTGGCTAACTTCGCTTCCACTCTCTCTCTCTCTCTCTCTCTCTCTCTCTCTCTCTCTCTCTCTCTCTCTCTCTCTCTCTCTCTATATATATATATATATATATATATATATATATATATATAGAGTGGCCAAAAATGTAGGTATACTGTTTCATATGTTGATTTTTTTTAAAGTTCATTTTCCTTTCATTGATAGTCTGCTTGGAGCTGCGGTTCTGAACGTTTCATTCCACTTCCTTCTTACAGTTTCATCTTTTTCTGATTTTCAAAAATGTTTCAGCACCCACTTCCGTTGGTCATTAGTCAGATTACCAGCCATTATTATCAACCTTGAAAGGAAAATTAATTTAAAAAATCAACCTATGAAACTGTATACCTATATTTGGGCCACTCTATATATATATAGTGTCTTCATAATAAATGAGTAAAGGCGTTTTCAGTTATGGTACTTCCTCACATTTCGTCATTAATCTGCTTTATTTTTTGGTCCTTTTCAGGGGCGTGCCCACGATTTTAGAAGGGGGTGTTTCCATAATTGAACCTTCGTGACGTCAATGGTTTTCGTAAACACTTATTTCTGGAGACCTCATATATAACATGACCTGCACACTCCAACTGACTCTTGACCTAAAGTGGGCAACCTAGATAATAATAATAATAATAATAATAATAATAATAATTAATTAATTTAGGATCTTAGGGGGTGTTTGCGGGCAACCAGAAAACCACCCTGGGCAAGGCATTGCTTTTTGCATCAAAATTTTCCACCCTGAAAACCAAAAGATAATTTCAGTTTCCAATATTCTTCGTAATAATATTATATATTCTTCATCTACGCAAACAATATAAAAAGTATTAATGTCAGTGTTTTATCTCCTGTCTCTGTTCAAATGAATGAAATGGAAAATGAAAAATTTTATTTCAATTCGTCAAAATATCTATTGAAAATAAAGGATTATTTAATTAACTTTATTATATTTTTCATTTTGTTTCGTCTTCATCACCCATTTCTTTCTTCGGGTTTAGTCCGTTTTTACAATAAATTGTGGCAATTGCCAAGAAATTCATGGTTTCTTATTATGATTTTATAATATTGACAATTTATGTTGCAATTGCCTTTAGTCACATTTGTTGTTGCATCTCATCAGTGTTTTCCATATTTTAAAGGTAACGATGTACTTCCACCTTATTTTGAAATAATACCTTAAATGTCTGTCGATCATAGGTCGAACAGTGTGAACAATGTGTTCAAGTTGAAGGAAGACACTTTGAACATCTAAAATAAACAATTATTGTTACCGTATTTGAAATAAAATTGTTAAATAGGCCATAAATTTTGTGAAGATATTGTGTTCATATGAAAGTTTACGAGCTAATTTTAAAATACCCTCCATATACAGAGACACAGAGAGAGAGAGAGAGAGAGAGAGAGAGAGACAGAGAGAGACAGAGACAAGGTATTTCAATTGAAGAGGCGTTTTATATATTTCAGCATAGACTAATAATATTAAATGTGGTTAATAAAATTATTGAATTCATGCATTTTTGCCTAATTTGACGGAAACTGAAAGCGAGAAATGAGAATTTTAAAATTTAAACGTAAATAAATAAACTTAAAAAGCTTTCGTGTTTTTAACTTTTAATACCGAAGACCGAAGTGGTTAAAAATAGTTTGCAAAATGAGCTTTGAGAAAAGGCTTTCTTAACAAATATTTCCAATTGGCGTATCTGTATAAGTAATCTAAAGTAATACATAAAATATACATTAAACGCTGGGATGACCAGTTTCGGAAATAAGTTCACCTAAAAATACAAAATTTCTAAAATTAATAAAAAATGGCTTATGCAGTAATGATTGGTTTTGTTTTCGAAATTTTATTAGCACCAAAAAGAATAAAATATACAAATAAAAATAGAATATAACCAATTAGTAAGTTTTTATGCCTTAAAAATTGTTTATAATTTTAAGCGAACTTCTTTCTGGAAGTGTTAAAACAGTAAAAAGAAAACTCATGCATATAAATATACAGTTATTGGCCATCCCTGTTTAGAGTACGGTTCTCATGTGTGAGGTGGCTCAACCCACACACCTTTATTTGACTGGGTAGAATCAAAAGCTTTTCGTCTCGTCACTTCCTCGCCTCTTACTGACTGTCTTCAAAAGCTCTCTCTCTCTCTCTCTCTCTCTCTCTCTCTCTCGCTGCAATGTTGCCTCACTCTCTCTTTACTATCGCTATTATAACGGACACTGCTCTTTTGAACTGTGTAACTGCTTACCACCTCCTTTAAAGAGAGCAAAAGCAGTATCAGACTCTCGACACATTCTCATTCCTTTTCTGTGCACGTCACTAACGCAAAGATTAACCGATATTCTCAGTCTTTCATCTACTCAACCGGTCAACTCTGGAACAATCTTCCTCAATCCATCTTTCCCCCTGTTTATGATTTCCAATGTTTGAAACGCAGAGTGTCCAGGCATCTCGAAATTCCTGGACCTTCATTTTGGCTCTCTTGTTCCTTTGTGGGTTGCCAGGCTTGGAATTTCGTCATTTTTAGGGCAAGACCACTTTGGCCTTCGATAAAGCCAAATTTGGTAGGGCACCAAGGCCAAAGGCTAAGACACAATATTGAAAGAGGCACAGAGGCCGTCTAAATTACAAAATACAAAAAGGAAGAAAAACGAAAAACATAATATAAGTTTCTAGCATTTGGTGGCCGATTCATCCAACTTCATTTGTTTGAACGCTTTAAGCAATCTTTCCGAGGCATTGTTGTAATCGATAACTGACAAGTGTACAGCAGCACGCTGGTTTCACAACTAACCAGAGGACAGTGGTCGTGTGTCAGCGTACATACCCCACTTTGTAGGCGGCCTAACGTTATAAGGACGCGTAGCAACTAACATTGTCAGGGGCATGCACGGCCTCACATTAAGGGGGTAGGGGGGAGGGAGTGATAGCTGCGAGCGTACTGCGAGCTTGGCCGGGCCAGCGTGTTCGGGAAAAGGAGACGACGGCCAATGGAGTGATGGGGCACGACAACACTGGCCGTGAAGGTGGCAATTTGTTGATGGGCAACACGGCCATTCAAAGGGCAACGACGGCAATGGCCGTCGTGGCCGCCGTGAAATTCCGTCCTTGAACGGTTCCATACAATTTTCTATAAAATTCTATAAAAGTTTTGAAATAAAGATTTAAGCCAACTTTTTATTTTAATTTAGAATGAAACACAGTGAAACTCGATTATGTTTAATTAATCATTTTTGAGAAAAAGTGATGAATTATGAAATTTTTTAATTAATCAATGATTAACTCATTAAAAAAATTATTAGAAATTAAATACTTGTAAAAAGAGTAAGAAAGATCTTTATTGTTTCTGTTGCATGAGATAAGAGGGAAGAAAATATATTTTGCTCAGTAATCATCCATTTAGTTTGCTTTAGTATAAGAAACAAAACATGAGCGCATTAGTCAGTTTATACTTGCAAAAAGGTGTCAAATTCAAATGCCACATTACAAAATTTATGGTACAGTTCACCTTCTCGAATTCGGTAGTCCCTTTTCCGGCACCAACCATTTTCCGACTTATTTTAGAAAAATGGGAGAATCCGGTAAACCACCCAAAAATCGGCAAATTTAGTTCTTGCGTCGGCCGCTTGCTAAAGTGGCGCATCGGAGCTTCCCGCCAATTCGTCAGTTTAGCCGCTTGGTGGCGTCTTCTATTGTTTACATCAGCTGTTTCTGTGTTTATGTGTTATTTTTCATTATCTTTAGCCTTAATTTACCCTTAAATATGTCGCCTAAAAGACAAGCAAGTGGTCCACATGATGGTAGGGTTGCAAAACGCAAGCATAGGTCATTATTTATTTATGAAAAGGTTGAATTGTTGACGAAACTGGACAGCTTCTCAACAAATATAACTTTGGAAGTGAAAATAATGCAACATGTTATAGGAGTACAGATACTGTATTTTATTATTTTGAATTACTGTACAATAAATACGTTTTTGTCATGCTTATTACCTTTCTCTTTGATGTAAATTACTATGTACAATAAAGTATAGCAAATGCAGTTTTTTCACATTTAACTTTTCATTTATATATGAGTATAATATGACCACCCGAAATCCGACAAAATCTAAGATCTGGCAACGGTCAGGTCCCAAGATTGTCGGATTTGAGAGGGTCAACTTTAAAATGATGCCGAAATTATGGAGAAAATTAATAATTTTTCATCATTTTCTAAAAATATATTTTGATTAATTAATGATTAAATTCGAAACATTGATTAACTGATTAATTATTACCATGCCCTAACTCAAACGTTTTCGTACACTGCACGAAATACCACAAAATTTAACTCATTATCTTTTGTTACAAATCTCAGACATCCATTACCCTACATCTCCGAAATAAAGAAAAACTTCGTACATACATACATACATACAGTACATTAACAAATCTTTTTTCCCAATGAATTGAGGGGGGAAGGGAGAAATACTTCGGATGCGAAAGACAGAAGGCAGTGAAGAAGAGAAAAAGTAGAGACTAAAGCGCACACATTCATTCACACACGCATCGTGGTGGACAAGCGACCCTGTCCCAGTGTCCCACCCACATGGCTAAATTCCACACCTATGCGGCTCTCCATACGACGAGCGTGCATTCTAATATACTGATTTTGTGAATTTTAAAATATCTAATGCGTTAAACGCTTCACTGTCAAGTTCAACATTTGGTTAGACATTACAGTAAGTCAAATGAAATATCTAAATTCTAACAATTTTTTATACAATTCAAAAACCTAATCAGAAATGTCTAACGAAATGTTTAATAAAATGTCTAATAATGAAATGTCTAATGCATGAAAGTTTAAAGAATTTAAGTATAAGTTTAAGCTTAAAAGAATTGGTTCAGAGCATTACTCTTAAAAACTTATGACTTTCAATTTATATCGATTTCTTCTTGTAATTCACTTTGTATCCCTCTCAAGTACCTTCCTCTAATTTATATTATCAAAGCCATTAATCTTCTTTAAATATTCGAATTAGTTCTCCTCTAAATCGACATTTTTCAAACCAATACATATACAGTGTATAGTGGAATCATTTCAGTCACTATCATAATAATAATAATGATGATGAGGTTGTTGTTGTTGTTTAGGTTATTAATTGATGGGGTCACCAGGTCTTTTCAGACCAAATTAAATGTTATTGGTTTAAGAAATTGATAGATTGAATTTATTGCGTTATTAAACGAAAATAAATGATTTATGAATGAAATATAAACAAATTGTTATTAACTGCGATGTTGAATACAAAAGTTGAATGATACAAAATGTGCACTTGATTAATCAACAAATAAACGATTGGGATCATATGTAGAATTCGGACCCCTACCAAGGTTGGGGTCCGAATTCTACATTAGCGGAAGGTTGGGGTCTGTATTCTCCATTTGGCTTGTTTAAGCTACTCTTTAACTATTTGAGTTTCTACATTTGCCTGTAGGAGATGTAGGAGATCACACTTAAATTCATACTTAGACGAATTTATGTGGCATGAAAGACACATAAACAATACGTTTTTCCAATTTTGTGATACCATTTTTTCACAATATCCTTTTAATTAAACTTTCACTTAATAAGATTGGATCAAATGTAGAATTCGGACCCCAGCCTTCTTTAGTTAGCTTTATAAGGCTAACTAACGAAATATCATGACCTAACCTAACCAATCGTCAAGGGCGTACAGTTAACCTAACGATTGGTTAGGTTAGGTTGTGATATTTTCGTTAGTTAGCCTTTATAAGATTTTACAATTGTGTGATTTTAATGGTTTTTATTTGTGATAATATAATAAAATTTTCTATGAACCTTTAAATTGTTTATTGATGTCCTTATACGATTCGTTTGGGGTCTGGCTTCTATAATCTATACATTAGGGGAAAGTTGGGGTCTGGATTCTACATTAGGGGAAAGTTGGGGTCTGGCTTCTATAATCTATACATTAGGGGAAAGTTGGGGTCTGGATTCTACATTAGGGAAAGTTGGGGTCTGGATTCTACATTAGGGGAAAGTTGGGGTCTGTATTCTCCATTAGGGTTACCTGGGGTCCGAATTCTACATATATCCAATGATTGTTATATTAATTATGACTTCAATGTAATACAATAATGACTTCGATGTTAATAACTCGCGAGATAAAATAAAGGCTTTGTATAAAGTTAGGTGAAGACACAGAGCCGATAAGGCCGTACACGTTGGAACGTGGCGCGAATTCTCGTGTCACTGAATCTTCAGAGTGGAGTGTGACGGTTCGTAGAAGGAATGCTTGGTGGTCTCGCGCTGTGACTCATCTTGGTCGTGTTGGGTTTTATGCTTTGTTATTTCCATGAGCCGTATGAGAGAAACGAGGAAAGAAATCTCTATGTTGCCTCTGCACATTATCTAGTTCAGATAATTTTTCCAAATATTTTACTTCTCAGTTCTGGATTCTTTTGTCACTTCACCCTGAACCCTTTCTAATTTACTGTCTTTTCTGAAGTATAGATTGTCGTACATAGAGATTGAACCTAGAGTAGCCCTACTGTATATCAAGGGACTTAGGCCTAAGGCTAGCTCAAAGGTCACAGGCTGGTTCTTAAACCTTGAAAATTTTATTCGCCAAGGTCTATCCAAGTAATAAAATTAATAAATGCATGAAATACACTTAGAAGACCTAAGCCTTCATAGAATAAATCAATAAATGCACAAATATAATAACTGTTATTCTCCTCTTTCCAGATAACTTATAGATACGAACGCTAAATAAGCTGCGTCACAATTTCAAAATATTTTTTACTCACAATGCGCATGCGTCTACACACAAACAATAGAAAATTAACTTATACAAATGAAATTTTTAATTTCTACACTTTTTTATGTGTGAAACATTTAGCACCGTTTCAGATATCTGAAATATATAGCAAACATTTCAAAATAGCTATTTTCATTCAGTTCAGAAAGCTAAGGTCATTATGGGATGTCGAGTAGATATTCATATATGTAATGAAACGTCTAGTACCATTTAGAGTGTGGTGACACTTCCAAGATTAAAATCTTTATTACAGACGTAAAAAACATTGGTGAGTATTGAAGAACGAATTACTTCATTAAGAGAAAAGGATTACTTGAAGATAATTTAGTGTTTAACCCATTAAAAAATGTAGGTATTGAAGGATACGTAAAACTCTGATCCTATCCAGAGTCCAATAAACAGATCAGTGTCACGCTTTTCTCCGTAGTTTCCTTAATAAGCTCTTCTATACTACATTTGGTCTGTGTTTGTATTCTTTTGGACTAAATAGATATGAAGTATTTAGATTAAAAGTTTTATATTAGATTTAATGTGAAATATCATTAAAATTTACCTTTAAATATTTGGTTAAAAATGTTTAAGAAGAAATATTTATTTTCAGAAACATTTACATTTTATATCATGTAAACGTTCACCTCATATTATTCCATGCTAATTCTCACATCAAAATTAGAAAAACATTTTTATTTATTCTTAAAAGTTTCTACCATTAAAATAATATAAATTTTCTTCATCTTTCATAAAATATTTCTTCTTCTTCTTCTTCTTCTTATAGTAGTAGTAGTATTAGTAGTAGTTAGTAGTAGTAGTAGTAGTAAGAATAGCAAATCAATAACTTTTTTATGAGACATTTTTCACAAATGTTTGATGATATCTCAAATTTATCTTAATTACATTTAATTTCGGAATTTTGGTCTGAGGCTCAGAGACGTTTTCTTTAAGGAGTATCCATGCCCACGAAAACCATGCCAACTGATGCCTTCACCGAAGGAAGTGTGGTTTCCTTCGTACTGATACCCATTTAAGTTGGAAAGGTGGCAAGCTTTGTACCACCATGCACCACGAAATTTCTCTGAACAATTTACATCCTTTTCTATGTCGTTTTCTTGATCTTTCGTTGAAAACTGTTGACCATCGTGAACGGAAAGTGAATCTCCGGCATTGCCTGAATATTCTCCTAAATCCAAAAGGTATTTGGATGTTATGTCTCCAATGTAAAAGTGCTCGTACTTGGCCCAACGCTTTTTTCCCTCGAAGTCTTCAAGGTCCACCCTCAATTCCATCAGAGTGTCACTGACAAGGGCGTGAATGTTATTCAGGCCGAGCCAAAATTCTCTATTCAGGTTTCCGAAACCAAGTGGTACTCCACCCACTTCCGGAAGAAGTTTTCTCTCTCTGGAAGAGCCTCTCGATGTTGAATCACCGTCCATCCACCTCCGTCAGTAGTTTGATCGCACAAAACAGAAACGGGTCGGTTTTCAATACTGAAAGGGTATACCGTTCGAATCCCGGACTCCTTGTCACCAACGTTAAAAATATCTTCACAATTACGAGGACGTTTGGGAAATTCAATCAAGTTGACGGTTCGCTTTTCGACTGAATGCAATTGACTTTTCATTCCGAGCAAGAAAGAATTCTTTACGGAGTTCTCACAAAGCGCCAGAGTTTGAGACACGCAATCGGGAGAAAATCCAGTCTCTTGAAAAAGGTTGTAAAGTGCTGTCATCTTAGAGTCAATACCGTCTCCATAAGCGAATCTGCTTACTAAAGCAACCATCATCAATGAGATCAGAGACATTGTTTCAACCGTCTTTCCTCTTCTTGCTTAATTCGTTCGGTAAAGGGCTTCTAATGACTCGTTTTTAAAAATCGTCTCATTTTATACACTTTTCTCTGCAGTATCATTCGTTCGTATCTCTCGAAACATCCGGAACTTTGTGGGCGTACCACAGTCTAGATTATTTTTCTTTCCTATTCACTACATTTTTGAAATACTAAAGTGGGCGTCTCAAATGAGATTACTCAAAGCGAATGCATTTTCATTTTAGGCTTTGCTTTTCCTCGTATTCCCTCGCAGTTCATTTTTTAAGGTATTTTTACCGCTGGGGCACCTAATCGTGTAATAAAAGGGCACATGATAAATGCAAAAAGGGCACAACAGAAGAAAAATGTAGAATAATCTCATTCGTGCCTTATATGTCAGTAAAGAAAAGAGACCCAAACAAGAAATTGAGAGAGAGAGAGAGAGAGTTACAAGGAGTTACAAGGAAAAGAAGTACCTCAAAAGGCCTTGCGGCCCATACCGAGGAGGTGCCAATGACAACGGGTGCCACGTAAAATTTTCTACACACTCAAATAGTGTGCAAGATTTGGTCTAACCTTTTCTTGAAATGATCCACAGAGGAACTGTTCACAACTTCTGAAGATAAACTGTTCCATGTTTCACAGATCTTATACGTAAAATAATTCCCACACACATTAGTCCTAAACCGTTTCAAATCCAACTTCCAACCAGTGTTGCGAGTTGGGTTATCATTTAAACTAGACATGCTTCTAAAATCGACGTCGTTGAACCCGCGTAAGAGCTTGAAAACCTCGATGAGTTGACCGCGCAGCCTCCGAGTTTCCAGCGAAAACAAGTTCAGAGCGCGGAAGCGTCGATTGTAGCCCATATGCCTAACGGAAGGGATTAACTTTGTGGCCCTCGCCTGCACTCGCTCCAGCCTCTCAATATCTTTCCTGAGGGTGGGCGACCAGAACTGCACAGCATACTCCAGGTGCGGCCGAACCAGGGAATTGTAGAGAGAGAGCACAATCTCCTACTTCCGAAACTGAAATTGCCTCCTGATATAACCCAACAGCTTCTGGGCTTTCTTTTCCACCTCTACGCACTGTTTCGTAAACTTAAGGTCGCTGCTAATTAGCACACCCAAGTCCTTTTCCAAATCAGTCGCCTCGATATTACTCTCCAACATCGAGTAGTGCGACTTGGGATTGGCGTAGCCAATGTGCATCACCTTGCATATACCCAAGTTAAACGGCATTTGCCATTTTTAGGACCACTCTCCTATCTACCTAGGTCCGCACGCAGTTGCTCGATCGCCTCCGGCGTCCCAACATTGGCCCCAAGCTTGGTGTCATCAGCGAATTTGGCGATCCGACTGACGATGCCACCGTCTATATCATTTATGTAAATGGTAAACAACAGCGGCCCCAAAACGGAGCCCTGAGGAACCCCGCTAGTGACCGAGACCCAACCCGAACTAGCCCCTTTAATTACAATAGTGGTAGATGTGAGGGACACTTCTTAATATTATTAAGATGATATATTTCCATGAAATACAGATCTACAGATCTTCCATGCTGTTTACAATTGGTTTTCTCTTATGGAATATGGAGAATATCGATCATAGAAAACGTTTGTATAAATAAAAGGGCATACCATAATATTTCTCCTTGATAAGAATTTTTCGCATTTGATCACCTAAATTTAAATAATAACATATATAAAGTGACCGTACTTTTGAAAAAATGGGTCAAGGGGTACATCACTGGTGGGACAACTTAGGCTGACTGCTGGGCAATATGAACGACCACTGGGACAAAATCCCAGTTGTGAAAAATGCTCTGTATGAATTGGTCCACAATTAACCCACCCTTATTTCTCCAGTCTAACTATAGAGTAGATCAAGTCTAGCCTAGAGGGGTCAGCCTAGAGATTCCGGAAATGGTCCAGAGCGGGCAGATAAATTGAGG
Source organism: Bathynomus jamesi (assembly GCA_023014485.1). NCBI lineage: Eukaryota > Metazoa > Arthropoda > Malacostraca > Isopoda > Cirolanidae > Bathynomus > Bathynomus jamesi. Next base: position 88,818 of record JAJOZX010011186.1, read on the forward strand.
TCCACAGTAGGATTCCTCACCAAACTAGGTTAGGGCAATCTACCTTTACCTTTGTTAAGCTATGAGTTGATGCTGGGTCTTAGGCCACAATGTAGGCCTAAGTTGTCTGACCCAGCTTAATTTAATGAATCTACCTAAACTGGGTTAAAAACACAATTAGTCACTTACTGCTAGTTATTAGAGAGTCCCTTTTCCCGTCTTCTTTGTTTATTAAGAGCGTACTTGCTGGTGGGGATCTTTTTCGTTGTCTGTTCTTGTCCCTTCCCCAGTTCCGTCCTTCTCGCCCCGTTCCTCGTTTTCGTTCTCCTCGCCCCGTTCCTCGTTTTCGTTCTCCTTTGTTCTCCTTTTTCGCGGGGCTTTTTCCACCAGCGTCGTGTTGGTTTTTTCCTCGGTTGGTTGATCGGTAATGTATATCTATTACCGAGCACGCTCTTGTCACACAGTATATAAATACTAGTGTGGAGAATAACTCTGGTGAGCAACCAATTGGTTTCATCCACCCAGTTATTGACATAAAAGGAATTTAATAATTGTTAGATTAACTACCTACCTACTCAGTGAACCATTTTCGTTACCTCCCAACTACCCACTCATCAGTTTTCCATATACTGGGGGCCCCGGGAGATAAAAATTTTGGTGTCATTGTCACCAATTTTTATGTCTGAGTGTAGACTAGCTAACTATTTGACTGTAAATGCCTGTTAATCTGATTAACAGTGCCTATCCTCACCTTCTCATGGAGGTGTAGCATTTAATTAGAAGAGAAAATATACATCCATAGGATGAAACTGTCTATGGTCTTTACCATAAGAAAAGAAAAAGTGAAAGTTAGAAGATAAAATTACAATTCCCCAGCATCTATTTTTTGTTGTAAAAATAGTCGCGCCTTTAATGCTGTTTGTCGCTGAGGTCTTGTGTCTGTCAATGTTGTAGTAGGATGCGTTACCACTCCTACTGTCAAAGGAATAGTTACTGGAAGTTCAGTGTCTCCAGTTGTTACTGTCAGTGGAGAAGGTTCTCCAAAGTCCATTGTTTTGGGTCCAGACTCTAAAGGGTACAAAAGAGAAATGTCTCTTGTTGTGTCACCCGTTGAAGTCCTTAATTTGACCACTCTTGTTACCCCGTCTGCCCCTGGTCTGAGTTCTAAAACTCTAGCCAGAGGCCAGTATTGTCTTGGAGTCAGTGGTGGGCACGCGCAACGATTTTTGTAGCGCCGCAACCGCAACCGCAACTCTGCTGAAATAGTTGCGCCGCACGCGCAAGCGCAACCCTTTTCAAAAAGTTGCGCCGCAAGCGCAAGCGCAACCAAAAATGTTGCGCCGCAACAACTTTTTGCGGCGCAACTGCCCACCTTTGCATTTAACGTATATCTGCAGTGGTGGGCACGCGCAACGATTTTTGTAGCGCCGCAACCGCAACCGCAACTCTGCTGAAATAGTTGCGCCGCACGCGCAAGCGCAACCCTTTTCAAAAAGTTGCGCCGCAAGCGCAAGCGCAACCAAAAATGTTGCGCCGCAACTTGCGGTGCAACTGCCCACCTTTGCTTGGAGTACTGTCATGTATGAGAACAAGGTCCCCTACCTTAATTGTGTCAGACCAATCCTTCTTAGTCATTTGTTTATGTCTCTCCCTTAGACCCATCAAGTACTCAGTTTTCCACTGTTTAAAATGAGCTTTAACTCTAGTTAAGTGTTGTAACTTAGTCTGGAGTTCATCGTGTCGTTGAGTCCAGTTTGGGTCTTCTGAAGAGTCTATATTGTAGTCCGGCAGGAGACTAACTTGTTCTCCCGGAATCAAATGATTTGGAGTTAATGGTTCCGGGTCATTAATGTTGTCACTCACATAAGTGAGTGGTCTATTGTTAATGATGTTCTCAATCTCAGCCAGGAGAGTGAGCAACTCAAACAAGTGTATCTGTTTTTTACCAATTGCTTTCTTCAAGCAATTCTTTACTGTTTGTATATTCCTCTCCCAGATAGAACAATACCAAGGAGAGGCAACCTGAATATACTTCCACTTTATGTTTGAATTTTGTATATATAATTGTGTGAGTTCATCGCTTAACAAGTCGTGGATGACTTGTTCACCAGCCTTGAAATATGTAGCATTGTCAGTCCAAACTGTCTTGGGTACTGAATGTCGTGCACAGAATCTCTTAAAGACAGCAACAAAAGATTCTGCTGTAAGGTCCTCCACAACATCCAGATAAACAGCTCGTGAGGCAGCACATGTAAACAGTACAATGTACATTTTTTGTTCAGTGTCACCCACCCCTACAGTCAATGCTCCTGTATAGTCAATGCCTACAGTCTCAAAGGGTCTGTTGAGAGTAACTCTCTCCTCTGGCAAAGCAGGAGGATTTGGTTTCCTATAGGGCCTAGCATGAATACGCCTACATGTGACACACTCACTCAGGACTGTTTTAACAGTGATCCTTCCCTTGGGTATCCAATAAGTTTTTCTTAATGTAGTTAGTGTCTGTGGTACCCCCATATGATATACATCATTGTGTTTTTCTGATGATTAATGTTGTCAAATAGCTAAATCTAGGTAAAAGGATTGGATGTTTGCTTTTGTATGACAGTTTTGATTTGTATAATCTCCCTTTACACCTTAGAAGGCCTTCCTCATCTCTGAACAAGTTTAGATCCACAACTACTGATGGTACAGGTTCTTTTGTTTGTTTCCCATTAGTCAAGAATTCTAACTCTTTATTGTACTCTTTTTGTTGTGCATGGCCTATCCAGTATTTGGTTGCAACTTCTGTATAATTATGATTGTTTTTATTTAGCTGTTTGTTAATTGTAGTTAAACAGTTGTGAGCAAACCTCAAACAGTAGGCTGTGACCCTGACAAGTTTACTGAAATCAGAATAACGTTCATAATTAGTGATTGGTTCAACCTTTTCATTTGAAAAGATTAAATTTAATGTCAAGTTAACTTGTTCCACAGGCCATTGGTCTGTATTACAGAGCCACTTAGGTCCCATAAACCAAGTTTTGTTTGACTTCAACAACTTGTAGCCTATTTCTTACAAAGATATTCTTACTATTAATGCTATCATTCCGTATCCAGGCAAGACAAATCTGACTGTCAAGCCAGATGTGAATATCAGTTATGTTCACATCATGGTAAGCATCCTTAAGCAATGAAATGGTTTTAATGGCTAATGCAGCAGCCAATAGTTCCAATTGAGGTATGGTTCGGGTAGGTTTGAGAGGTGCAACTTTCCCTTTTGCATAAACTAGATTACTTTCTGTAGGACTTACAAGATACGCACAGCACCCATAAGCTTGTGTGCTTGCATCAGCAAACACATGAAGTCTCTGGGGCTTATCCCTAAACCCACAGCACCTTTGAATTTTAATGTTCTGCACTTTTGTTAAATCAGCAGCTAACTTCTTCCAAGATTTTTGATTTTCATTTGTTATTGGATCATCCCACCCAACATTTGTCCTCCAAATTTCTTGGAGGAGAATCTTTGATTTTATTGTTGAAGGCAGGAATAGACCCATAGGATCAAAAATTTTGGAAGCCTCTGATAATATTTGTCTTTTAGTATTTGCTTCCTCATCAAGTTTAAGGGTCTGTTGAGAGTAACTCTCTCCTCTGGCAAAGTAGGAGGATTTGGTTTCCTATAGGGCCTAGCATGAATACGCCTACATGTGACACACTCACTCAGGACTGTTTTAACAGTGATCCTTCCCTTGGGTATCCAATAAGTTTTTCTTAATGTAGTTAGTGTCTGTGGTACCCCCATATGATATACATCATTGTGTGTTTTTCTGATGATTAATGTTGTCAAATAGCTAAATCTAGGTAAAAGGATTGGATGTTTGCTTTTGTATGACAGTTTTGATTTGTCTAATCTCCCTTTACACCTTAGAAGGCCTTCTTCATCTCTGAACAAGTTTAGATCCACAACTACTGATGGTACAGGTTCTTTTGTTTGTTTCCCATTAGTCAAGAATTCTAACTCTTTATTGTACTCTTTTTGTTGTGCATGGCCTATCCAGTATTTGGTTGCAACTTCTGTATAATTATGATTGTTTTTATTTAGCTGTTTGTTAATTGTAGTTAAACAGTTGTGAGCAAACCTCAAACAGTAGGCTGTGACCCTGACAAGTTTACTGAAATCAGAATAACGTTCATAATTAGTGATTGGTTCAACCTTTTCATTTGAAAAGATTAAATTTAATGTCAAGTTAACTTGTTCCACAGGCCATTGGTCTGTATTACAGAGCCACTTAGGTCCCATAAACCAAGTTTTGTTTGACTTCAACAACTTGTAGGATAAACCTCTGGTCAGAAAGTCTGCTGGATTTTGTTTAGTTGGAACATAGTGAAAGTTTACTTGTAGGCTTTCATTAGCTTCAGCTATTTCTTTTAGCCTATTTCTTACAAAGATATTCTTACTATTAATGCTATCATTCCGTATCCAGGCAAGACAAATCTGACTGTCAAGCCAGATGTGGATATCAGTTATGTTCACATCATGGTAAGCATCCTTAAGCAATGAAATGGTTTTAATGGCTAATGCAGCAGCCAATAGTTCCAATTGAGGTATGGTTCGGGTAGGTTTGAGAGGTGCAACTTTCCCTTTTGCATAAATTAGATGACTTTCTGTAGGACTTACAAGATACGCACAGCACCCATAAGCTTGTGTGCTTGCATCAGCAAACACATGAAGTCTCTGGGGCTTATCCCTAAACCCACAGCACCTTTGAATTTTAATGTTCTGCACTTTTGTTAAATCAGCAGCTAACTTCTTCCAAGATTTTTGATTTTCATTTGTTATTGGATCATCCCACCCAACATTTGTCCTCCAAATTTCTTGGAGGAGAATCTTTGATTTTATTGTTGAAGGCAGGAATAGACCCATAGGATCAAAAATTTTGGAAGCCTCTGATAATATTTGTCTTTTAGTATTTGCTTCCTCATCAAGTTTAAAACCTTTAGTACAGATTGAATTATGACTGTTAGAAGTTGCATCCAAATACCAGTTCATACCTAAAGTTTTAACTCTGTCTGATGGCTCAGTAAGACCATTATTATCCTTTAAAATCTTTTTGTTTAAATCCTCATCATTTGAAATCCACTCTCTAAGTTCAAAGTTACCTTGTTGCATAATGTTTTGAGAGTGTTCATAGACTTCAGATAATTCAGATTTTGTTGTTGTTGAGCCTATTAGATTGTCTACGTAAAAATGTTCCTTAAGGAAGTTCAATGTTAAAGAGTTATTAAACTGGTTCAAATGATGTCCAATTGTCAATGCTAATAGGCTAGGTGAGCAATTGGCTCCAAACAACACAACATTAAATCTATAGGTTATGAACCCTTTATTCAAATCAAATGGATCCTTGAACCATAAGAACCTAAGTTGGTTCTTATCATATTCATTTTTAAGATTTATTCTCAAAAATGCCTTTGAAATGTCACTTTGTACGGCATATTTATCTAACCTGAACCTCAGTAAGATCTTCACAAGGTCAGAAATGAGATTAGGACCCTCAATCAGGCAATCATTCAAACTGTGTTTATCACTGTCTTTGAGGCTACAGTTATATACTACTCTGAGTTTTGTTGTTGGGGCATCTTGTCGATAAACCCCCCTGTGGGTTAAATAATGACAACCATCTTTTTTAAAAGGGTTATTTGTTACTTCTTCAATGAAGCCTTTCTGTAGCTGTTCTTTGAAGACATCACTGTACTTTTTTAATATTATTATCTTGTTTGAGTTTTTTCATTACTTTATATAAATGTCCTTTAGCTACTTTGAGATTATCTCTTAAAGTTGGGCAATTTATTTTCCAAGGTAACTCAATAAAATAACTATTGTCTTTGCACTGAATGGTGTCTTCAAATCTTTCTACCATTAACTGATCTTCTGAAGTTTGATTTGTGTCATGTATACCCACAGATTCTAGCAACCATAAAGTTTGAATTGCCTCATCCAAAGTTTCATTTGATAATGATGAATTAATGTTCTCAGTTGAGATAATATTATTCAAAGTATTGCTATTCTTACAGGTGTTATGTAGGACTGAGTTGAGGCACATAGTATTTGTTAGTCATGAACTGTTTTGGTTTAGGTCTAGGTTGTATTTGGATAGGTCACCCAAAGGGGCTATCCCTGATGGAGTCTGAATAGCTATACCATTACCTATCTTCACTATGCCCTTATGAATAAGATTAATATAATCTGCCCCTATTAACATTTCAATGTTAGCTACTGTGTTGTTAGTGATATGTCTATCAGCTATTTTGTAGTGTTTTCCCAAATGATTTATGGTTTGTTCTAGTTTGGGTATAACCAGTTTGTTTTGTCCTACTTTAGAAATAATAACTGCTTCAATTTTCTCTAATTTATTTTCTAAATGTAGTTCCAGGTCAATTGTCTTATAGCTATTTTTGTCCGAGTTATCCTTAACAAAGGATGCAATATTGAGGTTTTGTTCATTCGGGTTTGGTGTCAAACCCAATTTATTAACTGCATTTTGTGAAACAAATGTTTGTTGAGAACAACAGTCTATAAGACATCTCACTGGAGTGGTGCTACCCTCACTATTCACTAAGTCCAAAGTAATAGTTGGTAAAAGAATCTCAGTGTTTTTTGTTACGTTGTTTGAACAAACAGAATGTCCCATGAAAGTGGCATTTTCTTGATTACCTTTGTTTGGTGGAGGTATCTTTTGAGTTTGAGTACTATTGTTTGGACACTTTGGTGAATCACACATTGATGAGACATGTCGTAAACTTTTACAAAACTTACACTTGAATCTTAACCTAGATTTACAGTCTTTCTTATAATGTCCCTGGCCAGTACACTTTTTACATACAGTAGGTTCAACTGTTCACATCTTTTAGCTCTTTGATTAAAGTCTGAATATTTGTCACACCCAGTACTACTGTGTTCATTACTTGCACAAAATTTGCAATGTAGTGTGTAAGTTGAGGCAGCAGTTACATTAAAGTTCTGTAATGTAGGTGTTCGTGTATTACAGTTGGTCACATTTGATTCTACAGTATCAAGTTTTGTCTGTTTGGCTGTAGCTAGTTGGTCTCTGGGAACAGTCTTTGGTTTATCCATAGTCTGGGTCTTATTTTGTGTTGGAATATTTCTCAATTTGTAATTAGTTAGGATATTGGGAAAGTGTTTTCTGATATCTTCAAGATTAGGATAATTTTCTCCCGTCTTTAGAACTAAAATATCTTTAACCCTCAAAGGAAGGCACCTAAGAACTATGCCTTGTATAATCCAAGATGAAGCTTTAATATCTATCTCATTGCTAACCAGTTGTCCTATAATAGCTTCTAATTTTGTATAAAATTTTCCATATCACTATGGTTATCTTTTATGGGTGCAAAATCAAAAATTTGTTGAGATAATTCATATACAATCTCATCTTTATTAATGTAATTACGTTTTAAGAGATCAATAGCTACTTCATATGAATTCCCTACCGCTGGTAAATAGGCTATCAGGTTATAGGCTGGGCCTTTAAGGAAACTAGTTAAGTAGCTAAACTTATCAACAGTTGAAATATAAGGTTTATTACCTATTAAACTCTCAAATTTGTCAATGAAAGATGGGAATTGTACCGTGTCCCCTTCAAATGTTGGTACTAGCAAAATGGGTAACTGAGCCCTCAATTCTTGTGACTCAGGATTTAGCATGCCACTTAAATTTTGTTGAAGGTTAGCTCTACAGTACTTTGATTAAAATCAGAATTAGGTTTATTTGGTGTTAAGTCAGTCAAACGAGACCGTAGTCTCCTTATTTGCTGTTCAATTGAGATTACCTGAACATCATTATCAGCGTAAAGGTCTATCAATTGTTCTTCAGCCATTTCGGATTCAACTAACTCTGAAATACTCTCATCAATGGCTATTATTTCCTTCTTTTTAGTTTCCAATTTAAGAATTACACACTCTAAATCTTCCTTACCTGGTTGTGTAATATTGTTAAAAGTGTTCGCGGCCTTTGTAACAGCACCCAACTTTGCCCCCCTTTTCTTTTTTAACTTTTTTAATTCCGCACTGTCCATGTTTAAGTCAAAATTGTTTAACTGGGGATCGTAATGAAATAGAGGACAAGAAGAAATTACCAGAGAAGAGAGCACAGACAAAACAGTCAAGTTTAAATTTGGTTTAATCCCCCCAAGTACTTATGTGTCACTCAGGTCTAAGCTTATAAGAGAATGAGACTCCTTAAATGTAAATGTTTCCTAGTTAGGCCCTAGGTTGTAGACCTAATTAGGCTTGATTAGGTTAGGCTTAGGCTTAGGCTTAGGCTAGACCATTTAGCCTAATTCTGCAATTTTTTTTTTTGTTAAGTAAGGTTAAGGTTTGTAAATTCCCCACACACGGACCACAATGTGAAAAATGCTCTGTATGAATTGGTCCACAATTAACCCACCCCTTATTTCTCCAGTCTAACTATAGAGTAGATCAAGTCTAGCCTAGAGGGGTCAGCCTAGAGATTCCGGAAATGGTCCAGAGCGGGCAGATAAATTGAGGTCCACAGTAGGATTCCTCACCAAACTAGGTTAGGGCAATCTACCTTTACCTTTGTTAAGCTATGAGTTGATGCTGGGTCTTAGGCCACAATGTAGGCCTAAGTTGTCTGACCCAGCTTAATTTAATGAATCTACCTAAACTGGGTTAAAAACACAATTAGTCACTTACTGCTAGTTATTAGAGAGTCCCTTTTCCCGTCTTCTTTGTTTATTAAGAGCGTACTTGCTGGTGGGGATCTTTTTCGTTGTCTGTTCTTGTCCCTTCCCCAGTTCCGTCCTTCTCGCCCCGTTCCTCGTTTTCGTTCTCCTCGCCCCGTTCCTCGTTTTCGTTCTCCTTTGTTCTCCTTTTTCGCGGGGCTTTTTCCATCAGCGTCGTGTTGGTTTTTTCCTCGGTTGGTTGATCGGTAATGTATATCTATTACCAAGCACGCTCTTGTCACACAGTATATAAATACTAGTGTGGAGAATAACTCTGGTGAGCAACCAATTGGTTTCATCCACCCAGTTATTGACATAAAAGGAATTTAATAATTGTTAGATTAACTACCTACCTACTCAATGAACCATTTTCGTTACCTCCCAACTACCCACTCATCAGTTTTCCATACCAGTATTTTCTATGTAAAAAAAAAAGCCCTGTTCCCTCGTATTACCCCATTCATTTGAAAGTTAGTTACCTAGTTATAGTAAATCACTATTATGATTACTACCTACAGCGCAAAATACTGTCCTATTACATCATTGCTTAAGTGCCATAAGTGAGAGACTAGAATGGATTCAGTTGTTACTTTCAATCACATGGAGGTTTGAACACTCTAAATGGTACTGAACATTTAGTTATACATATAAATGTCTACTCGACATATCATAATGAACTTAGCATTTTGAAATGAATAATGGCTATTTTGAAATGAGACTTAGCTACTTTGAAATATTTCAAATATCCGAAAAAGGTGCTTAAATGTTTCGGATCACCTGAAGATCCAACACCCCCAGCCTTTTTTAGTTAGCTTTATAAGGCTAAGTAACGAAAATATCACAACCTAAACTAACCAATCGTTAGGTCAACTGTACGCCCTTGACGATTTGTTAGGTTAGGTCGTCATATTTTCGTTAGTTAGCCCTATAAATCTAAATAAAAAAGCTGGGGTGACGGATCTTCAGGTGATCCAATGTTTCAAATATATAAAGGCGTGGAAATGAACCATTTCCGTTGTAAAATAAGTCATTTTTCTATTTTTTTATGTCTAGACGCATGCGCATTGTGATTAAAATTATTTTCAAATTGTGACGGTTTATTCAGCTTTCGTATTTATAGGCTATCTCGAAATGAGGAGAAAACAGTTATTAGTCATTCAGGAGGGGAGAGGCTGAGTTGAACATACTGCGTTCCTGTCTTCAATAAACTCTTCATACAATCCTTCATAAAGGATGGCATTTTAAAGCTTACAAAGTGTAGATGATCCAGCAACTTTTAGAGGAAGATTATGAAACCAAAATAAACACATGAAATGATTTAATCGAAAGGATGACGTCGGATAAACACTTTCTACCGAATTTCATTTTTAGGAACGAGTCTACTTTCATATTTCACGCAAAGTAAACCGCCATAACTGTAGAATTTGGGGGTCAACACAACCCACATGAAATATATAAACATGAGAGGGATCCACTTAGAGTAAATATGAAGTGGGCTTTTTTCACGTTCTCGTATCTATGGACCTTATTTATTTGACAAACGAACTGTAACTAGCGGTTCTTACCTAAACATGCTTGCTTCTTACAAAGACCAATTTCCAACAGGATGGAACACCATTATATTTAGCTCGAAACGTTCAAACATTTTTGAATGGAACATTTCCATGCAGTTGTATTGGTAGGGGAGCACCTAGAGAATAGCCTCCGAGCTCCCACGATTTATCTCCTTTGGGTCGTCTCGAGAAAAAGAGTCCACAATAACAAACGAACGAATCTTTAGGAATTAAAACATCATATCCGTGATGTTGTCCATTCCTGAATCTGTATTGGAAAATGTGTTTTTAGAATTTGAACGCAGAATAAGATTAATTATAGTTAATAATGGAAGACATGCAAAAATTTGTTAATTAAATTAAATAAAACTTAATTAAATAATTAAATAAAACCCTTCGGAATACAATGTAATAGTATGGGAGCATCGAGGGAGAGTACAATATTGCAAGGGGTAGGGTTAGTACCAGAGCCATAACCAGGCGGTTTAGGAGGTGACGCACCCCTCATAAAATATCAGCCAAATTGCCGTCGTTGTGGAGAGGTTGTTCGTTATAAAGAGGTTGTCCTTTGCCGGGTGCCAAGAGTGACACCCCTTCAACAATTGATGGAGTGTCTGGGAAAGAAAAAATAACTAAGTTATGGAGTACTCGTTACTCAAACATCCTTAACAGCGTGGTGAGAGTTAATTTTAACCCTCAAAAGGTAGGTTTAGTAGGTAACGTTGATTAATTTTTTTAGAAAAAAGTGTGAGTTATTTGAATAATCCAAATCATTCTTGAAAATGAACCACAAACTTTTCATGACATTTTACTTTAAAAAAATATAACAAAAAAGGTGTACTCAATATTCCCGTAAACTTGTTTTTTTCCCGTCGTCTACAGTGGAGTCTTTGTACTTCCGTTCCCTTTGCAATCTCTTTCCACGCATCTTTGCTGTTAACAACGGCTTTTGAGGTGCTCAAATACAATACATGCCTTTCTCTCTCTCTCTCTCTCTCTCTCTCTCTCTCTATATATATATATATATATATATATATATATATATATAGATATAGATAGATAGATAGATAGATAGATAGATATAGATACAAACAAACTACATGAGTCTGCAATAACAACAGACATTTTTTAGAAAAATTAAAAATCCGAAAGAAAATATAAAATGAGATCCAAATAACGTTTACAGCCTATATGAGAGGCAACCACAAGAGAACAACCTTGCTGGTCACTGGTTCAACCAGCGACAACTTAGGGTGTCCTGTTTACTTCTGGATTGAAAAAGGGCCCCCTTATGTGGGCCGAAAACGTTATCCTTTCGGTCTGGGTGACTGCTACAGATTTTTACGAAACTAAGCAAATCAATTATTTGCAAATTTTATCCTTAAGAAATGTCTAATTCCTAACGTAATTTAATTAAATAAACTTAACCCAACCTAACCTAACAACCTACCTAACTTAACCTAACCTAACTTACATTGCCTTAGGACAAAATTTTTAAATAATTGATTTGCTAAGTTTCGTTAAAACCTGCAGTGATCTGCAAACCAAAAAGACCCATATATATATATATATATATATATATATATATATATCGGCTATTGATTGGTGGCGCGGAAAACGCAGTTTAATAATAAACAGGAACACCAGAGAAAATACAAACATCCTTCAAGGTTTAATAGTACCAACGTTTCGGAATGCACTAATTCCATCTTCAGGGCTAAAACAATAAAATGTGATTTGGAATTTTATTGTTTTAGCCCTGAAGATGGAATTAGTGCATTCCGAAACGTTGGTACTATTAAACATTGAAGGATGTTTGTATTTTCTCTGGTGTTCCTGTTTATTATAATATATATATATATATATATATATATATATGAGAGAGCGGACGAAATAACGAATAACAGCATAATAACGAACAACAATTTAATAACGAATAACAATATAAACAATATAATACGGAAGGAAGACATAGATGAAAGAAAAGAAATAAGTAAAAGTAGCGAAGTAGTCAAACTGTGCAACGAGCGAAATGATAAGATAATAAAAAAAATAGAAAATAAACAGCCAAAGAAAAATAATGATAATACCAAAATTAAGAACTTTGAAAATAATAAGAAAACAAGAAGTAGAAGCGTAGAAAATATCGTATGTAAATACTACGCGAAAGGGAACTGCAGATATCGGGATGGGCAATGCATATATGCGCATCCCACATTATGCAACACGCATTACACGAGTGGATACTGCAAATTTGATAAGAAATGCAAGTTCCACCGTCTTACGGTCTGCAACACCTATGCAAGATATGGGAGTTGCAAATACGGAAAAAAATGCCGTTACCACCACCCTCAAAGGAACGCAACGAGTGAACAGGAAAAACGATATCAAAGAAGAGTGCCAATTTTTTAGACGCAGCCAACGCAATCCAGCTGCTAAATACTATCAGCAATTACAAAAACAGCTGACAAATATAGGAATCCGAGAGCCGGACAGAAGGCACGCACAAAGACACTTCATGCGTTATCAGGACAACAGGTACCGACAAAAATAAAAAGAGGTAAATTCTCGGAGGACCACAAGGCAACGAAACCGGCACCCCCATTTGGAAAACAAATCGGAACCACCTCTATGCGAAAACGAAAGAAAAAAAATAAAAATAATCGTAGCCAACATTCAGGGCCTTAAATCAAACCATTTCACGAACAAAGTTTTATACCTAAAAGAACTCATGCAAGTGACCGGAGCAAACTTTGCATGCCTCACGGAAACTCATCTAAAGGACTGCCAGGCGAACTGTGAAAATTGTGAGTCCTGTACTGACAAAAAAGAAATACAAATTGACAACTGTAACATCCTCCGAGCCGACAGAAAAGTGAGACGTAAAGGAGGATTTGCTATTTACACACGCGAAAGGCATATGGCAGAAATGACTATAAGTACCTCAAACAGCTACGTAGAATGTGTAGCAGCAAAGTTGAAAAATTAAATATGGTACTAATTGTAATGTACAGACCCCCAAACACACCAACCTCAAAGTTTTCAGATTCCATTGCAGAGGTAAGAAACTGGGTAAAAGATCTACACTCTCCAACCCCAAATATTTTTCTCTGTGGTGATTTTAATTTCCCATTCATGAAATATAAAAGGATATGAAAAAATATATGTATATACCAGGACAAGGGGGGCACACGAGAAGACCAGGAGCAGGTAAAAATGCTACTAGCTCAGCTGATGAATTTATGTTAACGCAAGAAATAACAGAAAACACAAGAAAAGCAACTGCCTAGATTTGGTATTCACAAACAACAGTAATCTAATTGATAATGTAGAAATATCCCCAACTATGATATCGGACCAAACATCATTTAAATAACAACTAATATAAAGGCAACAGGAAAGGAAAGAACACGCACAACAGAAAGAAGCAAATTCGAAATTTTTAACTTTCACTCCAAAGCTATAAACTGGGAAGATGTTACATCTAGCATGGAAGTAATAGAATGAAAAACCATTTTCGAGACCAAGACAACGGAGGAGATGCTAATGACGTTAGAGGAGAAGACGTTAGAAATTGTGGAAAAACATGTCCCAGAAATATAACAAAGAGGAAAGAGAAGCAGGTTCGAGACACAAAATAGGGCATTGTTTTGAAAGAGAAAAAGAGTGACTGCAAAATTAAGTAACTGTAAAGATAACAACATCAGAAAAATATTAAATGATAAACTGTAAAATATCGATGACGTCATACAGGAACTAATCGAGAAAAAAAAAAAGAAGACGACGCTATGAAAGCGATAAAGTCTAACTCAAAGTACTTCTATAATTTCGCAAAGAGAAAGTCGAAAAACCATGCGACTATCGGATCTTTAAAAAACGAGAACAGTGCTTTATCGGATAATCTAACAGAAGTATCTGAAATATTAAGAGCTCAGTACGAATCATCTTTCAGTATGCCAAAAACTAACAAATTGATATGCGATAGAAACGCGTTCTTTGAAGAAGAACTACAAGGGGAAAGTATAACGGATTTCGACTTTACGACGGATGATATTACACAAGCCATAGGACCGGATAAATGGAATGCCACACTGATCAAAAACTGCAATAATGCAATCGCTGAGCCCCTATACTGGATATGGAGACGATCACTAGACACGGGAGAAATACCGGGCATCCTGAAGAGCGCGAACATAGTCCCGATATATAAAGGAGGAGATCGATCCGAGGCCAAAAACTATAGGCCAGTGTCGCTTACATCTCATCTCACTAGAATATTTGAAAGAATAGTTAGACAGAAAATCTATGACTTTTTGGAAACTCAGAAAAAATTCAATGATAACCAACACGGGTTTCGATCAGGCAGATCATGCCTATCACAACTAATGGAACACTACAACAACATTATTGATGCACTTAAAAGTAATGAAAACTATGATGTACTATACACCCACTTTGCTAAAGCGTTCGACAAGTGTGACCATGGAATCATAATACATAAACTGAAATATATGGGAATAACAGGAAAAGTAGGGAAATAGATATATAAACGCCGTTTATCATTCACATAGTTACAACTCAGCTGGATACGGGAGCAGTTTGTTTAAAGGTATGTTTAGAGATTCCAAAATTGCTGCTAAATTTTCTTGTGGACGGACAAAGCTGTCATCGATCATCACAAACGTTTTGCCTCCACACTCCAACAAAGGAAACATAAAACCTTCCCGTTAGTTCTACGATATTTTGATACTTCACAAGGAATCAGACGTCCTTATTATCATTCTTTTCTTTGGTTTCCAAGGACTCACCACAATTTTTGCAGCAGTTCGGCAAAGGTTAGAAACAAACGGATTGTCGCTCAAGCAAGTGGTGGCTTATGGAGCAGATAATGCCAATATAAACTATGGAAGTAAAAATAGTGTCTTCACAGCATTGCAGAGCTATAATCAACACCTCGTCAAAGCTGATTCTAACTTGCACAAAATACACAATGCTATTAAACCAGGTGTAACTGTCTAAAGTATGATATAGAGGCAATCATCATAAAAATTTACGAGTTCAGCTCTTCCACTAAAAAAGCCGCCGAACTGAAGGAATTTTTCAACACATTATCTGAGTACCCAAGCTACAACATATTAGTTTACATTTATATTATATACTAGTTTCTGACAAAAAACCTGAGCCATGGTGAGTCATCTATCCCAAATTGGTGGTACAGACACCCCACGTGGTGACATGTGGCAAAACATGGCGGATAATGCTAAGCACGCATAAAAGTGATGAAAGTACCTTACTTTCAGTCATAATACCTCATTTTTATATTGGTTTTCTTCATAATTTTAACAAGAAACAAGTATTTAGCAACCACAGTAGAAATTTCGGCACTGTGAAAAACAGATAACTCGCCTTTAAACCATCATAAAGTCGAAAAAAAAAGAGATTGCACGCCGACAGTAGCCACCTGCACGCTTCATTCGGACTTACTGCTCTAAACAATCACTGTGTGTGTGTGTATATATATATATATATATATATATATATATATATATATATATATATATATATATAGGTATACCCCGGTTTTCGCAAGAGTTATGTTCCTCAGACTCATTACGAATAGCGAAATTGCGAATAACGAATAATTTTTTCGCATATAAATACATGTTTTATGGGGGGATGAGTTGCAGTGGCCAGTTTCCAAAAGGTAAGATGTTTGGATACATTCCCATACGATACATGAAAGCAAGTATAAAACACAAATACAGACCTGTTTTAGCACAGTAACTTATGAACAACATCAAAGACCGTGCCTTTCCTTAAATAATGGCCTGCGATACGAGCGTGCTGCGCTGCGTTTGATAGCAGGCAGAATTGTGAATTATTTTTTCCCTTATCTGACATGGCGAATAACGGAGCTGGGTTTGCGAATAGCGGAATTTGGATTCAAAAATATTTTACGTATAAGCGAAGCTACGAATATCGAAGCTATGAATAACGGGGTACAACTGTACAGTGGTTCAGTGCGTGAAGTATGTACGAAACGTTTCCGATAACTGACCCAAACAAATATACTAGGTATATTTTTAGGTGTCATTGAAATTATTACAAAAAAGTGTATCTTGTATCGTGGGCTATTTCTTCGATAATAGAAGCCCAAACATGGAAACAGGGAACCTGTTTAAAGATCGTCCAAGAAGCCGAAGGCCAGTGACGGCGACAGGAGACAACAACAAAGAAAATGTCCTCGCCACTTTTCAAGTCGATCCAACAACTTCAACGAGAAAAGGCGCACAGGAATTGAGTATTTTCAAATTTTCAGTAGCAAAAATATTGAAATCAGAGGGGTACCACGAATCCACGATTACAAACCCATTTACTCTCAGTTCATATACGATGATGATTATGATAAACGGCTGCAGTTTGTTGAAACAATGAGACAAAAGTTCAACAGTGATCCAGATTTCGTTCAAAACATCCAATTTTCAGATGATTGTGTATTCAGTTCAACAAGTAAAGAAAACAAACCCAACGTTCACTAATGGGCGTAAAAATATCGCAAAATATGAGAGAGTAAACCAGTTAAAACGTCTTCACTAACAGTCTTGGTGTGCATTAGTTATTCAGGACTCGTTTTCTTTGACATATCGAGAGATACGATGGATGGGAAACGCTATTGCCTAGTATTGAGAGGCAAAGTTTTGCCACAGTTTACTAATGGCATGGGCAGGAATTGGATTTATCAACATGATGGAACACGCCACATTACTCTGCAGCTGCACCGTGATATTCTCGATACGAACCTTGAAGGAAGATGTCTTGGCGGCGAGGTCCCATCGAGTGGCCAACCGGATCACCTGACTTAACCCCATGTGATTTCTGGCTTTCGGCTTATTTGCGTCACAAACTCTACACTCCTGGTTTCATTTATCGAAATGTGAATGCCCTTGGCCGCAAAATAGATGAACAGCTGAAAAGGATCCCACTCGATATGTTCAGAAGAACAATAAAGAGTTTCACAGAGAGAATCCACAAATGTATCATAGCGGATGGAGAACTCTTTCAAGATTAAATTATAATTTAAAAAATATTTGTAGGAATAAAATTCTTTTACACTTTTTGTTTGATTTCTTTCATCCTTTCAACACTTATCTGTATAATGTTGTTAACTAATTATTTGTGTATAAAATCCTTAAAAACTTTTCTCCCACCCTGTACATTGTAAAAAAATTGGTAAAAATCAAGACGAATGTTAGGAAGTCTGTATTTGAATTTTACAGAAATAAATTTTTTTTAACTCAATCAACCTCCAGATATTTTGTGTAAAATGCATTTACATATCTTTATGGTTAATTGTAAAAAGTGTAAAATTACCAAACTTTATCATAATGTTAAGTGAATTTCAAAATTGATCTTTTCTGTGAAATAATATTAACTGCACATACGACATACCCAAAACGTTTCTCAATATAAATTACTTATTAGAAGATGGGACTGTAATCCATAGGTATAATATTAATTAATTGGTTACCAGGTACCGTTAACATTCATGAGTATATGACACATGAACGATAGTTGATAGATTTTGTGTGGAGAAAAATAGTTGGCTATCACATGGCAAGTCTACAACGACTCTATGTTGTTGAATGAATTTTGCCCGAATTTAAATCCCTTTACGTTCAATTAATGATCTTTTAATAAAGAATGAGTGGTGAATAATTGTAAATTAAGGTCGCTTTTAAAATAGCCTATAAATGACACTAAAATTTGAAATGTCCAGAATAGGACTTCGCAAAGTAATGAGTTGTGACATCTTTGACAATAATCTGAGAGAGACGCCCACTTTGGGATTTCAGTAATGAACTAAAAAGGAAACAAAATTAATCTAAAATGGGGGTACACCCACAGGACAAAGGATGTTCCGAGATAAAATTACCAAGGACAAGTACACTAAAATGTATAAAAATGAAAGGGTATTTCAGAGCCAGTTATTAGAAGCTATTTACTGAAACAGTTCAGGAAAACCACTCCAAAAATGTCAATTTCATTACTTTTCATTAATTTCCTGACGATTGTTGTACTGAGCACTTTCGTTTGTGGAGACAGCAGTGAACCTACGATCAGAGAAACAAAAAACCTCTTCGAAGAGATTGGTTTCTCTCCTCACTGCGTTTCTCAGACTTTGGCACTATGTGAGAAGACGGCAAGAGATTCCTCTTTGATGGGAATGAAAATTCACTCTCATTCAATGCAAAAGACAATCGCCAAATTGAGGAAGTTCAAAAACGTCCTCGAAATTGTGCGGATCTTTTCAACTTCGGTGACAGAGAGTCTGGCATTCGAACAGTGTACCCTTTCAATTGTTGTGAAAATCGACCCGTTTCTGTTTTCTGTGACCAAAATACTGACGGAGGGAGATGGACAGTGATTCAACATCGCGATGCTCTTCCACAAAGAGAAAACTTCTTCAGGAAATGGGTTGAGTACCAACTTGGTTTTGGCATCGTGACGGGAGAATTTTGGCTCGGCCTCGACAATATTCATGCCCTCGTTAGTGATACTTTGATGGAACTGAGGGTAGACCTTGAGGACTTTCAGGGAATAAAGCGTTGGGCGAAGTACGAACACTTTTACATCGGAGATGCCACTGGGAAATATCGACTAGATTTAGGAGAATATTCTGGAAACGCCGGTGACAATTTAAGTGGTCAGAGCGGTCAAATGTTTTCAACGAAAGATCAAGATAACGATATAAGCGATGGAAGCTGTTCGAAGACATTCCGCGGTGCATGGTGGTATAAAAATTGCCATAGCTCAAACCTAAATGGTTATCAGTATGAAGGAAACCACACTTCCACTGCTGATGGCATCAATTGGTACGAATTTCGTGGTCATTATTACTCTTTGAAGAAAACTTCTCTGAGCCTCAGACCGAAATTCCTCAATTAAGTTAAAAATTATTTATAAAATCTTGAAATATGAAGAGCTCTTCTGAAATATCTTTGGAGAGGTTAATTGTATGTTTGAAGTAGTTAGTAGCATAAATAATAATAGTAGTAATAGTAGTAATAGCAGTGGTAGGTGCGATAATATGTCATTTCTTAATGTTATTCTTTAAAAATATAAAAGTGTCATGGTTGACTTTAGTGAAAGAAATTCGCTCTGCGTTCACTCCATAATGTAATGTGGCTAAAATATTTTAATGTAAAAATGTAAGAGACAAAAAACTGAATTGTAAAATTTAATATTCATTTTCGTCATACTTCTAAATTTGCTGTTGCATTTTGCGAGTTATATTTAAAATATCAGCCTAAAAGTGACCAATATTGCTAAAAAACCTTCTTTTGTCATATCTTAGTCTCATTAATTCTTACTGTTAAATATTAACAGTAATTTGTTATAATTAATTATTTAATATGTATTATAAAGATCTGCAAAATTATATTGAAATGTGATTTAATTCAATACCTAATAAAATATCAACTTGAAAAGGATCAAATAATGCAGAATACCTTATTTGGTCATATCTTAAGACTATATTAACCCGAATTGATGATAATTACTAGTAATTTATGAGTTTCATTCTTATAACATTAATTAGATGTCAATAAGTATTTTACAATAACGTATCATGATGTGCTCCGGATATTCAATATGGCATATTTTCCTATCCTTGATTGCTGCGAAATATTCAAAGCACGGAAGAGAGTTTAAAATATTTGATATCCTCTAGGTCTAGTGCAAAGGTCACCAACAGGTGAACCACAGACCGGCTGACGACGAATTTTATAAGGACCGACAGGAATAAATTTCCTATGCTGATTAGCTCAAAGGATTTACTTTGAAAGATAGGCCAACCAAATGTCATTTCGAAAATCAAAATGCAATTTTGTCTACGCTTTTCGTGAAGTTCAAATTTAGTTTTCGCATAAAGAGATTGAAATTGGTGATTCTAAATTGATTTCGTTAAAATAATATCGGCCCCATTACGAAACGGATCTTGGTAGAGATACAGAAATGGTGCATCAGTGCACTTTTTCAATGGTACAATGGTGCATTTTGCAATGGGGCAATGATTTAATAGTAATAACTTCAGTTTTGTTTCTATTTTGTAAGAGGTATACCCAATGAATAGCATCTTAAAATATTTTTCCTCTTTCGGCAAGGTTGGTATTGCTGAACTTGGTCTATAAACATTATCTAACAATTATTTTCTGAAGTTCTGAATTAAAGGTTTTGGAAATATTGAAGATTTGTCGAAACGTCTCAAGTACAAAAAATAAACGGAAATATTTACTGTTATATGAAAAGAAGGACCAACATAACAGCAAACATTTCCGTTTATTTTTTGTACTTGAGACGTTTCGACAAATCTTTTGTCATCATCACTGAATTATAAATTTTAAAACCTTAAAACAAAAATCAGAATAAATAATTAAAATTACATCAAATACAAAAAAAAATTAAAATCATTAAATTTAAATTAAATTAAATTAAAATTACCTCACCTGGTAAATACACAATGATTATGTCAACTTCCATATTCGGCAGATATTGAGAGAAAACTGTTGTTCTGTTATACAATGAAAAATGAACAATATCTCTCCTTTCATTCCAGCGTAGGAACTTCATAAATCGAGAAAACTCTGGCGCTTTGTGAGAACTCCGTAAAGAATTCTTTCTTGCTCGGAATGAAAAGTCAATTGCATGCAGTCGAAAAGCGAATCGTCGACTTGATTGAAATTCCCAAACGTCCTCGTAATTGTGAAGATATGTTTAACCTTGGTGATAAGGAGTCCGGGATTCGAATAGTGTACCCTTTCAGTATTGAAAACCGACCCGTTTCTGTTTTGTGCGACCAAACTACTGACGGAGGTGGATGGACAGTGATTCAACATCGAGAGGATCTTCCAGAGAGAGAAAATGTCTTTCGAAAGTGGGTGGAGTAGCAACTTGGTTTCGGAACCTGAATGGAGAATTTTGGCTCGGCCTAAAAAACACTCATGCCCTTGTCCGTGACCCTCTGATGGAATTGAGGTGGACCTTGAGGACTTCGAGGGGAAAAAGCGTTGGGCCAAGTACGAACACTTTTACATCGAAGATGCCGTTCAGAAATACCTTTTGGATTTAGGAGAATATTCGGGCAACGCCGGGAATTCATTCGGTGGTCACAACGGTAAAATGTTTACAACGAAAGATCAAGACAACGACAGTCTTACAGGTGGAAGTTGTTCGAAGAATCACCGCGGAGCGGAGCATGGTGGTATGGACACTGCCATTCATCGAATTTGAATGGATATCAATATGAAAACCACACTTCATACGCTGATGGCATCAATTGGTATAAATCTCATGGGAATCATAATTCTTTAAAGATAACTTCTCTCAGTCTTAGACCAAAATTCAGAAATTAAATTCGATACTCAAAATTGTCTGAAAACCTCAGAATAAGACACATATTAATTACTAATATTAAAGAACACGTAATAATATATAATAGCAATAATATAATAATAATAATAATAATATATAATAATAATTGTTTAATTTTCAAAAAATAAATACAGAAAATGTAAATGTATAAGTATGCCATAGAGCCATAGTATTTCATGTAGTTTCCACAGTACAGGGTGTTCATAAAGTCACGCAAGTGAATATGTTACATGCATATTCACTCGCGTGACTTTATGAACACCCTGTATTACTAACATTCATTACCTGAACATGGGTGTGATGTGTATACAATATCTGCGATTAGTTTTTCACTAAAATGACTTAAAAACCTCCTTCAACTGCTATTTAATTATAGTACAGTGAATTTAAATGAAATAAATAATGGTTGTAGAACCTAAAGAGTTTGTGTTGAGATTATTCTAATGTTGAATAAAACGGGAATTAAAAAGATCAAACTCATTTTCTTTAAACGTTTTATGACCAATGAAGAAAACGGAATGCGGCAACAACATTGAAATTAATGAAAATTTTACTTTTCAAATGAATACAAAAATTTGTACGAGAACCATTTTGTTTTTTGTTTCTACATTATTCTAAACGTGAACTCATTCTGATAATAAAAACCCACTCTAATAGACAGAGTTTATTTCCAAAACAGTTTCGATGCCCACTGGCATCCTCTTCGGGGATACAGAAAAACGAATCTGTATCCACCCGAAGAGGATGCCAATGGGCATCGAAACTGTTGTGGAAATAAACTCTGTCTATTAGAGTGGGTTTTTATCATAGTGTGACTTTCACGTAAAAAAAGTGAAGTTTTTTGCATGTATTGTGAACTCATTCGTATGAGAGAGATTTTGTTGATATTTCGAGTGTGATTTCAAGGTTTTGGAAATAATGGTTCTGATCTTAGATTTATTGAACCGTTTACTTGGTTGTTTGATCTGATTTGCCTAATTAACATAGGAGTTTCATTACAAAATATTTTACGCGTATGTGAGCGGATATTTATCTTACGCGAGTCATTTAGCTTAATAATTTTTAAGGATTTAAAGAAGGGATTTAAGGGGTCACCATTGTTTAAACATCCGATATCATTCTCACAATATTTGATACAATACATTTAATGATGTCCTTCCTTATGTTGTATTTTCCCTAATTGCTATGTTATGTAAGGGCATACAGTGGTTCTAATACAGATTCACCAATATAAATTTTAAAATGTTTTTTATATATATGCCAAGTTTTACAATCTACTTGTTGCGTTTGATGCGTTCTTTGAAGGTGAGCTTCTTATCTAAAAATACACCTAATATTGTTAGAGTATTCCCTTAATTATTCTATTATTTATATGTTTACGAAAGTTTATATTCTGCTTTTTTATTTTTTAGGATTATATATATTGCATTTCACAGATTTAAAGTCACTTTATTTGTATTTAATCCGTCATAAATGTGGATGAGGTCCACGTTTTTTGTTTCTGGTACAGTTCCTAAGTCATTATCGCGTGAGTTATGCTATCTGAATACTGAAAGCTGGTTTCGTTACCACAATTACTAAAATCAGTTACTAAATACCAAAATAGAGGGGTTCACTACTCGAACATTTGGTACTAATCGCGTGACTTCGCAGTTAGCCACGTTTTGATTAGACACGATTGCTATCTTCAGTCCAACGCTCGAGATAAGTCCAGGAAGATCTCAATACAATTACTGCAATAAGCAGTAAAATATTCCATAAGATTTTTGTTTTAAAAATGCGATGATACCATGATACTATACATAAAACATACGCTAACAAACCACGCAGCTACATAAATAAATAAAAAAATAAAGAATTATAAAAAGTGGACACTAAAAATTGTTTAAAGTACAGTTACTTAAAAACGTCCACATATTAAGGAAAAGAAAAAATTACGATTCGTCAAGAGGATTATGCGAAACCTTCGCTTTTATAAGACTGTTATCAAGCACTTATTTTTCAAAACACGCCATTTCCTGAAACCCCCAAAAATAGAAATAGAAAAAATTAAACTAGGTACCCCTAACCCCTCGCCCTCACCCGAAGTCCCATCGAATGTAAATCGAAATTTATATTTAAAAATTTCCGTATAATCGTATTGCATGAGCGAAATGTAGCTGCAAATATGCTTTAACCTTCTGAGTAAATAAACCGCTGTTTGCACATTTCATTTTACTAACTTATGTGGAAAGTTATACAAATATCCTTTAAAGCAAAGCATTGATCTTATTGATCTTATTACCTATGAGTATTGTTATAGTTTTCAGTATAAGAAATCAAAAGTGACGAAATGAAACTTTGGTAAACCTGGAAACAGATTAGAAATTTAATATTTTTACTTTATTTTCAGTAAAAACCTGAAAAACAAAGTTTCATCTCAAATACCTAAAATAGAAATATAATATCGCGGAACTGCTACGAGGTTACGAGGTATATACCTCAACCACGCTTCCAACCCACTACCTCTTTAGTACGAGGTGAGGTCGCTAACCATTGGATTACGACATGATAAAAGTGAATAAAACCTTGAGGATATTTCATTAACTGAGGGAACGCATAACGCTTTCGCGCCCAAAGGTGTTTTACGTATTAACCCTTTGCATTCGAGCTGATGGCAACCACTTTATTCAGATTTTCTTTCGTACTCGTAGTCTAATGGTTAATGCCCTCACTTTCTATCTTTTCAAAAGGTGGTGGGTTCGTTTCCTGGTGGGGTATTTTTGCCTTACACAAAATCATGATTGTGCATGTTTGATATTCTCTCTCTCTCTCTCTCTCTCTCTCTATATATATATATATATATATATATGTATATCGTAAAGAAACGACGCTTGTATAGGAGATATTCCGCGCAAGACGAGAGAGAGAGAACGGAACAAATGAAAAAATGAGGTAACCACCTGGGAATCGAACCCGGGATCTTCCGATTGCCGGTCAGACGCGATACCATTACACCATGGACCTCACTCTTCCAAATGCCGTAATTCTTCTACATACTCGCAGAAACCAATGCCCCAAGGGGGCACCTCCCGCATGCCGTAACATTATATACCTTCAACTGCAAAGAACACGCAGTATAAATAACGTAAAGCGTCGTTTCTTTACGTTATTTATACTGCGTGTTCTTTGCAGTTGAAGGTGTATATATATATATATATATATATATATATATATTATATATATATATATATAATATATATATATATATTATATATTATATATATATATATATATATATATATATATATATATATATATATATATTATTTTATATATATATATATATATATATATATATATATATATATATATATATATATATAGATATATTATAGTAATAGTAATAATAATAATAAAAACTAGAAAAAAACAGAAAACAATAACAATACAAGCAATGAGAAAAAGCAAAATCGATGTTAGATTGAGCTACAGACAAATTATATAGAGTATATGAGGGTTTCTACCTCTTAAACACCTCCACAATTTGCCTGTTGCTTACAGATGTAAGTCTCCATGTAGGAAGACTATCCAGGAAAATTGTCCTAATGTTGGCGCTCACTCCGGGTTATCTTTAATCAGTGGGACTCGCCAATCGACACGAGGAATACGCGAGTTAAATGAAGATTCAGAACGCGTAAGACATTTATTTTTGTGTTGCCTAAAAATGTCGACCCCACAATATAGTCATGTCGAAACACCGTTTCCCATAAATCAGCGAGGTTAAGCGATATGAATGTGATAATAGTTGGATGGGTGACCGTCCTTTGCATCCAGAGATGTGTGGATCCGTGGTTTGGTTCCCACGTAAAACTTGTAGGCCCCTTTGTCAACATGACCTTTACTGTTGCAAAGGAGGTTGAACAACCCCAAAAATACACTTAGCAAGGGAGTCCTGATTCTAAAAGGGCACTGTTCAAATTCGGAGAACCTTTAACAGTGTTTGACCATGTGCCACTATATTGAATTTATAGAGCATCTTACAAAGCACAGTTACTGCTGTGAAACATCTACAGTATATGCTTTACAAAGGTTGTACTGTTAAGTAGTGTGTTTTTTTTTTACCAAAACTCCAATTCTCAATTACAGCTCCTGCACCATTTTTCCGAATCGCGTCTTCCTTAACATTTTGGTGGTGAAACAACTTTGCTAAAAAGTTAACATTTTCGTTTGAAGGCAAAAGATTTGGTTACATCATTTTAGTAATTGGCCCAATGAGCCATATATTACTTACGCTTTGAGATAAATTACAGATTCTGGCTTTCATGAACAAGAAACAACTACGAAATGAGACAAAAATATTAACACTTTTTCTCTCATCATAAACGAAAATTTGGTGAATGATTGCCCTTATCAGTTCAGACCTAAATTTTATAGAAGTTTTATTTGACTTTACTGATCAAGCCAATAGGTTTTTAGATTACCTCAGTAGTAAAGTGTGAGAAGTGAAATAAACAACTTCCTTTCCCTTTTAGATATCTTAATTATGAAATGTCAGAACAACTTTCAAATCAAGCAAGAAAACTGTCATAGGACCTCGCTCTAATTTTCTTCGTTCTTTACCTAAGTTGTTTAAAATTTATAGCATCCCTACATCATTGAGTATGACATTTAAAATTTTATCTTATTGCAATAATTTGAAGAGGCAATTGAAATACCTAACAGATATTTTTGTAACAATATATTTCCAAAACCTTTAATTCAGAACTACAGAAAATAATTCTTAGATAATGTTTATAGACCAAGTTCAGCAATCCCAACATTGCCGAAAGACGTAAAATATTTTAAGATGCCATTCATTGGGTATACCTCTTACAAAATAGAAACAAAACTGAAGTCATTACTATTAAATCATTATTTCCAAATGAATTTTAAATTGATTTTAATTAACAAGAAATCTATGAATCCTCATTTAAACACAAAAATATCGAATTCAGGACCCGTGTTCAGGTGTGATTTACAATATACGCGTCCTGCATGCAGTCTTACTTTTCTTGGCTGCACCGACTGCCAATTTAAAATACACACGAACATAAAGGACTGAGTTATCTTGCTCTCAGACTACTTTCATGCCTTCCCATTTGAACATTTGCGGTCATGCTGTTGTTTTCTCCAATCTTGATAAATGTAACAGCAATTCATATTTGAAGATGTTATAAGTCTTATACATACACAAAATCAAACCAACTGTAAATGACTATCATCCCTTTTCATATCTCCTAATTGAAATTTAAACCTTCGTGTTTAGAAAATATAATTTTATCATTTATATAATTGGTTTAATTGTTTTTAATATTACTGTATACTTATTTATTCTTTGTATTTATAATCCTCTTAATTCCAAAGGTTGTAACAATTTCTGTTTACATTTTACTTGGATGTAAGTAAATTATCCACTTTGTGATTTTATTTTTGTATTTAATGAAGTTACTTCCGGCTTTTAACCTTTAAATTTTAGCATTTTATCTTACATTTGTATTTTATCTTATACAAATTGCGAATTATATTCGCAGAACCACGACATTCATTTTAATGTCTCAAAATGAAAGGTGAACCAAAAGGGCAAGTACAAGAATTTAAATATTAGAGTCAAATTATCACCATCATCTGCTTCAGTGACGATTTAGACATAAAAAAAAACACTGTTAAATAATAAAAAACTACAGATTTTGTACAAATAGACTTTAGAAACTCCTTTTTTTTGGGCTTTTGTACTTTTTTATGTGCAACAACATTGGTCTAATTATTAAAATCCTGGTAGAAATGCTTATTTATTTCATAATAGTTCTTTTGGTTAAAAAAAGAAAAAAAAAGAAAGAAAATTAACACTTTGGCGAAAAAGTTAAATTTGGCGCAAACACTATTGCACCATTTTTGTATCTCTTCCAAGTTCCGTAACTCACACTTTATTTTCGGAGTGTTTTCGTAATGTGGCCGATATTATTTTAATGAAATCAATTTAAAATCACCAATTTCAATCTCTATGCGAAAACTGAATTTAAACTTCACAAAAAGAGTAGACAAAATTGTATTTTGATTTTCAAAATGGCATTTGGTTGGCCTATCTTTCAAAGTATATCCTTTGAGCTAATCAGCGTAGGGGATTTATTCCCGTCGGTTCTTATAAAATTCGTCGTCATCCGGACTGTGGTCCACCTATTGGTAACCTCTGCACTAGACCGAGAGGATATCATATATTTTGAACTCTCTTCCGTACTTTGAATATTTAGCAGCAATCAAAGACAGGAAAATATGCCATATTGAAAATCCGGAGCGTATCATGATACGTTATTGTAAAATACTTATTGACACCTAATTAATGTTATAAGAATGAAACTAATAAATTACTCGTAATTATTATCAACTCGAGTTAATATAGTCTTAGGATACGACCAAATAAGGTATTCTGCATTATTTGATCCCTTTCAAGTTGGTATTTTATTAGGTATTGAATTAAATCACATTTGAATATAATTTTTCAGATCTTTATAATCCATATTAAATAATTAATTACAACAAATTACTGTTAATATTTAACAGTAAGAGTTAATGAGACTAAGATGTGACCAAAGAAGGTTTTTTTAGCAACAATTGACCACTTTTTGGCTGATATTTTAAATAAAATTACTTATGAACAACATTAATAAAAAACATGGTTATCGGTCAGGGGCGTACACAGCATTTCTTAAAGGGGGGCACACACACACACACACAGAGTGTCAGCTCAAAATTGATGATGATCGATTTGGAATCAAAATGAATTGCATCTTGGAAAGCTTCAGTTGTATTTTATTTCCAATTTACGGACAAAGAATTAAATTTGCACAAATTAATCGTACGTATAAAGACATATATAAACGTTCCTAAGCCAGCCAAAATTGATTTTGAGTTTTGAGTTAATAACATATTCTGGTAACCATGAAATAACTGAAGTTCCATATGACATCAAGATTTTTTTTGTGGTGAATGTTGCAAAATTATCTATTTTTGAAACTTTCTTTTTCAAATATCTTTAATGAGAGTAGTAGTAACTTTTACAATGGGGGACCTATGCCCCCTATGCCCCCCTTATGTACGCCACTGTTATCGGTCAATGTTTAAAAATACAGAATGTGTTGTTTTCTCAAAAGTAGAATCACACCCGAAAATATAGCATCATATATATATATAAATTCAGAAGATCAAATGTGACTAAAATGAATATTAAATTTTACAATTTAGTTTCTTGCCTCTTACATTTTTACATTAAAATATTTTAACGACATTACTGTACATTATGGCGTCAACGCAGCGAATTTCTTTCACTAAAGTCAACCATGACACTTTTATATTTTTAAAGAATAACATTAAGAAATGACATATTATCGCACCTACCACTGCTATTACTACTATTACTGCTATTATTATTTATACTACTAACTATTTGAAACATACAATTGACTTCTCTAAAGATATTTCAGGAGGGCTCTTCATATTTCAAGATTTTCTTAATAATTTTTAACTTAATTGAGGAATTTCGGTCTAAGGCTCAGAGAAGTTTTCTTTAAAGAGTAATATATACCACGAAATTCGTTCCAATTGATGCCATCACCTTTGGAAGTGTGGTTTCCTTCATGCTGGTAACCATTTAGGTTTGAGTGATGGCATTTTTTATACCACCATGCACCGCGGAATGTCTTCGAACAGCTTCCATCGCTTGCATCGTTATCTTGATCTTTCGTTGAAAACATTTGACCGCTGTGATCAGTTAAAGAGTCACCGGCGTTTCCAGAATATTCTCCTAAATCTAGTCGATATTTCTCAGTGGCATCTCCGATGTAAAAGTGTTCGTACTTCGCCCAACGCTTTATTCCCTGAAAATCCTCAAGGTCCACCCTCAGTTCCATCAAAGTATCACTAACGAGGGCATGAATTCTTTAGAGGCCAAGCCAAAATTCTCCCGTCAAAATGCCGAATCCAAGTTGGTATTCAACCCATTTCCTGAAGAAGTTTTCTCTTTGTGGAAGAGCACCGCGATGTTGAATCACTGTCCATCCCCCTCCATCTGTAATCTGGTCACAGAAAACAGAAACGGGCTGATTTTCTCCATAACTGAAAGGGTACACTGCTCGAATCCCAGACTCTTTGTCACCGATGTTAAAAGATCCGCACAATTTCGAGGACGTTTTTGAATTTCCTTCAATTTGGCGATTGTCTCTTGCATTGAATGAGAGTGAATTTTCATTCCCATCAAAAAGGAATCTCTTGCGGAGTTCTCACATTGTGCCAGAGTTTGAGACACGCAGTCAGGAGAGAAACCAATCTCTTTGAAGAGACTTTCTGTTTCCCTGATCGTTGATTCACTGCTGTCTCCACAAACGAAATTGCTCAGCACAATAATCGTCAAGAATTGAATCAAAAGTGTTGAAGTTGACATTTTTGAAGCTGATTTTCCTGAACCAGTTCAGTAAATGCTTCTAATAATTTACTTTGAAGTACTCTTCCCTTTTTTTTTTATATTTTATCTACTTGTCCTTGGCTGGTTTATCTCGGAACACCCTCGTCCTGTGGGTGTACCCTCATTTTAGATTAATTTTATTTACTTTTTCGTTTATTATTCAAATCCCAAAATGGGCGTCTCTTTCAGATTAGGTTCAAGGATGTCACAACTCATTACTTTCCCGAGTCATATTTTGGACATTTCAAATTTCAGTGTCACCTTTAGGCTATTTTAAAATCGCACTTAAATCACCATTATTCACCACTTATTCTCTATTAATGGACAATTAACTGAGCAGTAAAAGGAATTTAAATTCGCTTCAAATTGGTTCAAGAAGATAGCATTGTTTGGTATTTGCGATATGACATCCACCTATTTTCCCACACTTTAAATCTTTAAGCCGTTGTCCATGTGTCTTTTACTTATGAATATTA